>PVJI01010922.1:0-58259 GCA_004026765.1 Micronycteris hirsuta | reverse complement strand
TGGGGGTCCCATTCTTCAGCCACTCACTGAAGTTCTTTGGCCATTCTGACCATGGTTGCAAGATGATCGAGTGTTAGGTCAACCTCCTCCTCTTCTCCAGCCTGTAGTTTGTCTTGTTCCTCATCCTCTTCTTCACTTGCTGACTTCGTCATCTCCGTCAGGTCTTCGTCCGTCAACGGTTGTGAGTGGACACCCACAGAGGCAGCTTCTCCATGCAGAGAAATGCTCTTGAGTCCAAAGCATCTCTGAAATTTGTCAATCCAGCCGTTGCTGGCACTGAATGGGGTTGGTCTGGTGGGAGAAGCACTCGGTGGTCCTGCTTCTATGTCGTTGTCCTCATCACCATCATGAACGTCAGTGCTTTCCACAGAACTATCATAAAGTTTCTTGACCTTCATCAGGAAGGTGTTGGTATCCAGCAAGATACTCTTCTTCTGCAGTCATTTATCCACAGGGCCAATGCAGACTCCATCCTCACAATGGCTGTATTGCGGGAAGTGACCACCCTTTTTGCCGTCTTGTTAACTCATTGTTGCTGTAGATCTAATATTCTTCTCATCTTTCTTTATGTAGCGAACAGTAGATTTGTTGATCCCGTAATGGTGGCCTACAGCCGTGTAGCTTTTGCGTTCCTTTAACATGTCGAGAAGTTCTACCTTTTCTTTGATGGTAAGCATATTCCTCTGGCACTTGAGTTCACTGCCAGAAACCTTAGAAGGAGCAGAATGTTTGGGTGGCATTGTAGGCTTTGAAATAAATTCAAACTTTTACAAACATTTCACAAAAACACAACACTGCAGAGCAACACTATGTGCAGCGATCAGAGGGCGATGTGAAGTGGACAAGGAGAGATGCTGAACGTATGGGCACATTGTGGGGAGCAAACAGACTGATGCTAAGGTCACTGAGCCAGTCAGCACCCCAGATATAGAACATAATGCTGTGGTTGGTCACCTTCCATTCCATCAGCTAATAGTGTGCCATGTACAATCTCAAGTTGGCAAACTTGCGCAAGTGGTAGTGGTATACTGCATTTCCATTTTGTACAGTACAGTATTCATCTGATGAAATACATACTGTTTTTTATTTCAATTTAATATTCTTTTAATATGTTTGAATTAACATTTTTATATTGTTTTAAATTTTTTAGGCAAAAATAATTAAAATCCTAAATATTATATAAATACCTATATACTGCAAAATCCCATGATATAGCGAAAACTCCACGATACAGAATTAGATATATTTTTTTAAAAAACCCACGATACAGTGAAGCCGCAGTAAGTGAACCACAATGTAGCGAGGGATGACTGTACTGCTTTAATTTCACTGGGTGTAATTTGTTTATTCAGATTCTCTGATTCGTCTCGATTTAGTTTTGGAAGATTTTATGTTTCTAGGAATTTATCCATTTCATCCAGGTTGTCCAGTTTGTTGGCATATAGTTCATAATATATTCTTATACTCCTTTGTATTTCTTTGGTGTCAATTGTTATTTCTCCTTTTTTATGTTTGCTTTTATTAATTTCGGTCCTTTCTCATTTGTCCTTGATGAGTCTGGTTAAAGGTTTGTCAATCTTGTTTATCTTTTCAAATCCCTGCTCTTGGTTTCATTGATCTTTCGTTTTTTTTAGACTCTATTTGACTTACTTCTGCTCTCATCTTTATTACTTCCTTCCTTCTACTTACTTTGGTTCTTTTGGTTATTTTTCAGTTTCCTTTAAGTGTGAAGTTAGATTGTTTGTTTGAGGTCTTTCTTGTATTTTGACATAGACCTGTAATGCTATGAATTTCTCTCTTGGGATTGTTTTCCCAGTGTCTCAGATTTTGGATTGTTGTGTCCTTATTTTCACTTATTTCAAGGTATCTTTCAATGTCTTCCTTGATCTTATTGTTGACCCATTCATTGTTTAATAACATGGTATTTAGCTTCCATGTCTTTGTGTTTTTCAGTGTTCTTCTTGTGATTGATTCTGTTTTCATAGCATTATGGTTGGAAAGATGCATGATATGATTTCACTCTTCTTAAATTTATTGAGACTTGTTTTGTGTCCTAACAGGTGGCCTAGCCTAGAAAACGTTCCATGTGCACATGAAAAGCATGTATATTCTGTTGCTTTGGAGTGAAATGATCTGAAGATGTCAGTTAAACCCATTTGATTTAGTTGGTCATTTAAGGCTGCTGTCTCCTTGTTGATTTTCTGCCTGGAGATCTATCCTTTGAAGTCAGTGGTGTGTCCCAGACTATGACTGTATTTCTGATGATCTCCATTCATGTCCATCAAGATTTGCTTTACATAGTTAAGGTGTTCCTGTGCTGGGTGCGTAAATGTTTACTAGGGTTATATCCTGTTGTTGGATTGTTCCCTTTATCATTACATAGTGTCCTTTTTTCTCTTACTATGGCCTTATAAGTCCATTTTGTTGTATGTAAGTACTGCTACCCCAGCTTTTTTTCTTCTCTATTTGCATGAAATATCTTTTTCCATCTTTTTACTTTTAGTCTGTGTGTATCTTTTGATCTGAGATGGGTTTTTTGGAGGCAGCGTATATATGGGTTTTGTTTTTTTATCCATTCAGCTACTCTGTATTTGGTTGGAGGGTTTAAGCTGTTAACATTTAAGATGATTATTGATACATATGTAGTACCATTTTATTGTTAGACTGTTTTCCTCTGTTTTTGTTTTTGTTTCTCAAAGCCCTGGTTTGGTGTTAACAAGCTCCTTGAGCTTTTTCTTGTCTGAGAAGTTCCTTATTTCTCCTTTGATTTTAAATGACAGCCTTGCTGGGTAAAGTAGGCTTGGTTGTAGGTCCTTGCTTTTCATCACCTTGAACATTTCACACTACTCCCTTCTGGCCTGAAATGTTTCTGATGAGTAAATTAGATGACAGTCTAATTGATGCTCTATTGTAGGTAACTACCTGCTTTTCTCTTGCAGTTTTTAGGATTCTCTCATTGCCTTTCAGCCTTGTCATTTTAATTATGATGTGTTTCAATGTAGGCCTCTTTGGGTCCAACTTGTTTGGGACTCTCTGGACCTTCTGGATTTGTGTGCCTTTTACTTTCACAAGATTAGGGAAGTTTTTGGTCATTATTTTTTCAAATAGATTCTCAAGCCCTTGTTCGCTCTCTTCTCCTTCTGATATTACCATTATGCGGATGTTGTTCCACCTCATGTTGTCCAAAATGTTTCTTAAACTGTCTTCATTTTATTTAATTTGTTTTTTATTGTTCATGCTCTGCCTGGGTGTGTGTTTGTTTTTTTCATCTTCAAAATCACTGGTACGATCCTCTACTTCATCTAACCTACTGTTTATTCCTTTCAGTGTATTATTTATTTGTGATATTGCATTCTTTACTTCTAACCAGTCCTTCTTTATGGTTTCGATGTCTTTTTTCATTCTTTTGAGTATACTTATAATCATTAAACTCTGTATCTCATAAATTGCTAGCCTTTATTCCATCTGTTTCTTCTGTTGGAGAATGCTCTGGTTCTTTCATTTGGGGTCTGTTTCTTTGTCTTCCCATTTTGGCTGATTCTTTGTATTTTTTGCCTTAGTTAAAATAAGCAGTCATTAAACCGATCAGTTGTTGAACTAATTAATATGTAATCAGCAGCTTTGGTTAAGCACCACAGGGCAGGGCTCTTGCTTCCCCTCAGGCTGATATCACTTGAAGAGCATTCTGCCTGAAAAAGATGGCTCTCGCGATATGCGGAATAACTCAGCACAGGTTTTCTGGTGGGTGTTCCTTCAGTTCTCTTCCCAGAGCCACCAACCCTAGACTCTCCTTAGGTGTCTTCGGTGCACTCTGCCCTCCTTTTGCTGGAGCCTAGGGTAAGTGGCTCCAACAGAAGTTTGTGCATTGGCTCTCTGAGTGTCCAGCCACCTCTTGCTGGCAGACAGAAACCCTGTTGCTTTTCACAGCTGGATGTTTTCTGGGTACCTTTCCAGAACTGGTGCTATAGGCTAGGGAGCCCAGCTTAGGATTTAGACCTCACACTTCTCAAGAGAAACTCCCAACCACTGAAATATCCCGCCTAATTTTTAGCTGCTACCTGTAGGAGCCCTGCCAGCTCCATCATGCCTCCTCCACTCTTTCTACCTGTCACGTTGTGGTAAAGTGGTTTCATCTGTCTCTCTGTAGTTACAAGACTTCTCTGTAGTTCATGTTCAGTTGGTTATTCAGAATGCTTTCTCTACAGTTTAGTTATAACTCAAGATTGGTCCTGGGAGAAGGTTAGTGTAGCTTCCATTTACTCCTCTACCATCTTGGATCCTCATACACTACTATTCTTTATAATGAGATTATGGATAATTCTGCTGAGTTTGTGCAGATGAATATAAACAGTATAGGAATATAGATGATTTAAAGATATGCAAATTCTGCATTTTGAAGCTGGAGAAAACTATTAACTTGCCAGAAAATTATTAGTGGGCTTACAATTCAGGCAGGCAGTTTTATTACACAGTAGCCCTGGTTTGATATGTGATATTGGCAACGAAGGATTCTCAACCACACATACATCTACGTGTGTGCTCACTTCTAATCAGCCCACATTTTAATTTAGACTTTTAAAAATAATAATCTCAACTGGTATTACTCTCAGGTGGCATATTTGAATTCTGTAACTTTCTCTCTCTGATAACATGAAGGCATATTTTTGTCTGCTTATTACCTAGAACAGAGTCTCATGTGTAATAAGAACTCAGTAATTGTGTTTTTTTTTAATGAATGTATTAATACCACATACCTTCCAGTGCTCAGTGTTATGCTATTTATTTATTATACAGAAGTTTAATAAAAAACCTATTATGAGCCAGTCTCTAGGGTAGCACATTTTATAAGAGAAGACAAGGTGTATTTGTCTTTGGGAAGCTTTTGTTGTAGTGGAATGGAAACTGCTCAGTAAACAGCTAACCATGTAACTGCACAAAATAATTTCAGATAGTTATAAGTGCTAGGTAAAAAATAAAGTAGCTTGATATGGTAGAAGATACTTTCTACCATATATATATAAAACCTGTGCTGATATATATATATAATCTCCATCCCAGAATTTGGTGGATAGAGTAAGTCTCTGTAGGTATGGTATCTGTGATACTTAATTAGTAAGGAGTCAGCCTTTTAAAGATCTTGGGAATGGAGCCATAATTTTAATATTCCCCTAAATAAAACCTATGTAGAGAGATAAGTTCCTTCATTTTATGAAATGCATTTTAAAGCCATCTCCTTGCATAAAATCTTTCCAAGGTCTGAGAATTTCCTTGAGGAAAAAAATCCCTGAGCTGGAAAAGGTCACTGCTTTTTCCTTTTGAATTTGTCTGTTGCTTATCTTTCATACTGTTAAAAGTTATTTTTAATCCTTCAGCATTTCTTTCTTTTTTTCTGTTCTTATTTTTGTATGTTGATATTTTCTTGAATTAGCTCTGCCTTTTCTCATTTACTGAGTTGGACAGTAATATATTAATTTCAATCTTTCCATTGTAACTATAAGTCTCTTTTTTAATTATTAAATTTTGGGGGGTAACATTGGTTAATAGGATCATACACATTTCAAGTGTACATTTCTATTATACATGCTCTGTATATTGCATCATATGTGCACCACCAAAAGTCAAACCATCTTCTATCACCATATATTTGATTCCCTTTACGCTTTACTATCTTTTACCCCCTTTCCTCTGGTAACCACCATATTGTTGTCTGTTTGTGAGTTTCAGTTTTGTATCCCACATAAGTGAAATCATATGGTTTTTAGCATTTTCTTTTTTTAATAATTTTTACTAATTTATTGGGGTGACATTGGTTAATAGGGTCATACAGGTTTTAAGTGTACATCTCTGCAACACCAGATCTCTACAGTGTGCTCTGTGCCCACCACCTAAAGTCAAACCATCTTCCATCACCATCTACCAGGCCTGCTCCATGCCCCACACCCACCCCTTCCCACTGGCAACCACCACACTGCTGTTTGTGTCCCCAAGTTTCAATTTTATATCCCACATATGAGTGAAGTCATATGGTTCTTAACATTTCGTGACTGACTTATTTCACTTAGCATGATATTCTCAAGGTCCATCCATGTTATCATAAATGTCAGTATTTCATCTTTTCTTATGGCTGAAAAGTATTTCATTTTATATATGTATCACATCTTTATCCCATCTTTAATCGAAAAGACATTTTGGTTGTCTTTGGTGTCTTGGTCACCATGAATAATGCTGCAGTGAACATGACTTTGAGTTTTCTGGGTAGATACCCAGAAGAGGGATGGCCAGGTTATGTAGTAACTCTATTCTTAATTTTTGGGGGAACACCAAACTGTTTCCCATAGTGGCTATACCAGTCTACATTCCCACCAGCAGTGAATGAGGGTTCCCTTTTCTCTACAACTTCTCCTACACTTACTATTACTTATCTTATTGATAACAGCCATTCTAACAGGTGTGACATGGTGTCTTATTGTAGTTTTGATTTGCATTTCCCTAATAGCTAGTGAAGTTGAACATGATTTCATTTGTCTGTTGGCCATTTATATTTCTTCTTGGGAAAGCTGTCTGTTCAGGTCCTCAGCTTATTTTTTAATTGGATTGTTTGTTTGCTGTTGGGTTATATAAGTTCACCTTTTTGTTTTGTTTTCAGTTTCTTTCGCTGTCAGAAGCTTTTAAGTTTGATACAGTCCCATTTATTTATTTTTGCCTTTACTTCCTTTGCCTTTGAGGTAAAATTCATAAAATATTTTTCTCCATTAGGGAGGTCTATGAGTTTAATTCCTATGTTTTCTTATGTGTAATGTATTGTTTCAGATCTTATATTTAGGTCTTTGATCCATTTTGAATTAATTTTTGTACATGGAGAAAAACTGTAATCTAGTTTCATTCTTTTGCATATGGCTTTCTAATTTTCCCAGCACCATTTATTGACGAGGCTTTGTTTTCTCCATTGTGTGTTTTGGGCTCCTTAGTGAAAACATACACACACATATACACATGGTTTTATTTCTGGGCTTTCAGTTCTAGTCCATTGGTCTGTGTGTCTGTTTTTCTGCCAGTACCATGCTGTTTTGATTATTGTAGCTCTGTAGTATAATTTGAAGTCTGGTAGTGTGATAACTCCAGCTTTGTTCTTTTATCTCAGGATTGCTTTGACTATTCTGGGTCTTTTGTGGTTCCATACACACAAAGAGTGTGTGACTTTTTTCTTCTATTTCTTTTTTTTTTTTTTTTTTAGATTTTATTTATTTATTTTTAGAGAGAGGGGAAGGGAGGGAGAAAGAGAGGTAGAGAAACAGCAATATATGGTTGCCTCTCACATGGTCCTCACTGGGGACCTGGCCCGCAACTCAGGCATGTGCCCTGACTGGAAATTGAACCAGGACCCTTTGGTTCCCAGCCTGTGCTCAATCCACTGAGCTACACCAGCCAGGGCTTTCTTCTATTTCTTTAAAAAATGACATTGGGATTTTGATGGGGATTGCATGAAATCTGTATATTGCTTTGGGTAACATGAACACAGGATATCTTTGCATTTCATTGTGTCTTTTTCAGTCTTTTTTAAACAATGCTTTGTAGTTTTCAGTACATAGGTCCTTTACATCCTTTGTTAAGTTTATTCCTAGGTATTTTATTATTTTGATTGTAATTGTAAAAGGAATTTTTTTCATTTATTTTTCTGAAGTTTCATTGTTAGTATATAGGAAAACAGTGGATTTTTGTACATTGATTTTGTATCCTGCAACTTTACTGTATTTGCTTATTGTTTCTAATTGGTTTTGGTGTAATCTTTAGGGTTTTCTATGTACAGAATCATCTCATCTGCAAAAGGTGACATTTTTAGTGTTTCCTTCCCAATTTGGATACTGTTTGTTTCTTTCTCTTGCCCGATTGCTTTGGCTAGGATTTCCAGAACTATGTTGAATAAGAGTGATGAGAGTGGGTATCCTTTCTAGTTCTTGGTTTTAAAGGAAAAGCTTTCAGTTTTTCACCATTGGGTATGATATTGGCTGAAGGTTTTTCATATAAGGCCTTTATTATGTTGAGGTGCTTTCCTGTTATACCTATGTTATTGGGTATTTTAATCATAAATGGATATTGTGTTTCAAATACTTTTTCTGTATCTGTTGATAATATCATATTATTTTTATTCTTTGTTAATACGGTGTATTACATTGTTTGATTTGCATATGTTGAACCATCATTGTGCCCTGGAATGAACCCCACTTTTTCGTGATGTATTGTTTCTTTAATGCATTGTTGTATTTAATATGTCAGTCTTGTTTTTTCTCACTTTGAATATTTTGTACCAGTGCCTTCTGGCTTGAATGTTTGTGTTGAGAAATCAGCTGACCTTCTTATGGGAGCTTCCCAGTAGGTAACTTGGTGTGTTTCCTTTGCTGCTTTTAAGATTCTGTATTTTTCTTTTAATTTTTTACCATTTTAAGTATGATCTGTCTTGGTGTGAGTCTCTTTGGGTTCATCTGTTTGGAACTCTCTGTGCTTCATGGACTTGTGTGCATTTTTTTCTTCAAGTTCGGGAAGTTTTCCATCATTAATTTGACTAGATTATCTATTTTTTGTTCTCTTTTCACATCTGGTACCCCTATAATTTGGATGTTGTAATGCTTGATGTTGTCCCAGAGGTCCCTTAAACTATCCTTTTTATTTAAAATTCTTTTTCTTTTTGCTGGTCTGATTGAGTGTTTTCTGCTATTTGTCTTCCAGATCACTGATTTGTTTCATCTAATCTGCTATTACTTACCTTTTACTGTATTCTTCATTTCAGATACTGTATTCTTCATTTCTCACTGGTTCGTTTCTATGGTTTCTATGTCCTATCTGCTTACTACTTCTTTGTTAAATTTCTTACTGAGTTCATCCATTTCCCCCCTAAATTCCTCAAGCATTCTTATAATCGTTGTTATGAATTCTGTATCTGTAAGTTCTCGTGCCTTCACTTCATTTATTTTTTTGTCTGGATTGCTCTTGCTCTTTCTTTTGGGGCATGTTTGTTTGTATCTTCATTTTTGCTAACTCTCATATTATTTTTGTGTAGCAGGTAGATCTTCTATGTCTTAGTCTTGGTAGGGTAGCCTTAAGTAGTAGGTCTCTTGTGGGGGCTCAGTGGCACAGTCTCCCTAATTACCTGAGCTGAGTCCTTCAAGAGTGTCCCTTGTGTGGGTTATATGAGCCATTGTGTTGTTGTTGAGTCTTGATTGCTGTTGGCCCATCTGTGTGTGGGGCTAACCCTCAGTCTGGCTGAATGTGAGGATTGACCCTGACCACAGTATATGAGTTGGTGTATGGAGGTTTGAGCTCTCTAAGCAGAATTTGTCCCAGCAGGCTCTGGTGCCTGCCGAGACCTCCCTTTGAGTGTGCTGGTAGTAGAGCTAATTGGGTTGTGTTCTGATGTGGTCTGAAGCCAGTCAACAGGTGTGTTGATTCTGGCACCTCTTGGGAGGGAATTTCATGCAAGTAAGTGTTAGACACTGACTGTGATCAGCACTGAGCTATGTCTTTGGAGCAACAAAAGGATCCACAGTTTGTAGCTGCCTCTGATGTGCCTAGGTGTACTTGAGAGGAGTCAAGCTGTGTATAAAGGCTGGCTGCCAGCAGTAGTGTCCTTGGACAGGTACCAAAAGGCCCAAAGCACCTGGAGATTTGCCTTTACCTACTGGTTGCTCTTAGGCTCAGCCACTGAAAAGCCTCAAGCTTTACAAGAATTGTGTGAGGCAGGTTTAGTGAGTCACCAGGTAGGGGCCATGGTATTCACTAGGTTAATTTAAAACTTGGCGCCTGTATTGGGTCTGTGGCCACTCAGCAAAAGTCTCAGGATAACCCAAGGGCAGCTGCCACTCACCTGGGGCCTGCAGATTTTTGCAGTGGTGTGGGGTCTCAGAAAGTTATCAGGTTGGAACCAGTAGAGTTCATGAGGCTGAAACAGTTTTAAGATTTGTCCATGTGGAGGGAGGGCTCTGCACAGAGACAGTGGTGTCTGTTGATCAGGAGGAAAGAAGTCCCTCTTCATAAAGCCACACAACTTAGCCTCTCCCTGTGTATCTCTGGCATCCCTCACAGCATGCTTGGAATTCCTTGAAAATATTTTAAGAAAGACTTCACTGTGGGCCCAGGCTGGCCACTGGTAGCAGATCCCACAGCCATGTGCAAGATGGGTAGTGTGGGGCTTCAGTAAGTCAGCAGGGTGGGGCTAGTGTAGCTCCTCAAGGTAATGCTGTGGGGGTGGAGTACAACACAGGAATGGTGACACCATTCAGGTATGCGGTGAAATTAGCCTTTGCCCTAAAGCCACACAATTCAGCGTGTCTTCCTGTGTGCCTCTGGTACCCCCAAGCTTGCCTGCAATTCCTCAAGAGTTTTTTTGTTTGTTTTGTTTTTTTAAGAAAGACTGCTATGTGGACCCAGGCTGGCTGCCACCTGCATATCCTACAACTCTACGGGAACTTGGCAGGACAGAGCCTTATGGAGTCAGCAGGTTGGGACTAATGTAGTTCCCCAGGTTAATGCCATGATGGTAGGGTTCCAACACAGGAGTGGTGATGGTGACATAGGTTGCCCTTGCCCTAAAACCACACAACTCAGCCTCTCCCTGTGTGTCTCTGGCACCCCCTGGGCTTGCATGGAATTCCCCAAAAGTTCTTTAAGAAAGATTGCAATATGGGCTCAGACTGGCTGCCCTGAGCAGATCTTTCAGCCATTTGGCAGGGTGGGGCTAGTGTAGCTTCCCAGGCTAATTTCATATGTAGGGAAGTGCTGGATATAGGAAGATGGCATCTAAGGATGGTGTGGAAAAGAGACTCAACACAAAGATATTGATGGCTGTCTCTCCAGCCCTCTCCCCAAAGCCACACAACTCAATCTCTCCCTGTGTTACCTGGTCCCCTTCATTGCCATCCCTCCACTGGAGCCCAGGGTAAATGCCTTCAAGTGAGATTTTTGTGTGCTTTCCCTTAAAAAGGACTCCTGGGTTTCTAGCATACTCCTGTCTCACCCAGGAGGAGGGAATCCCCACTGATTTTCACAGCCAGATGTTATGTGGGCTCCTCTTCTCATCCCTGGTACTCTGAGTTGGAGAGCTTGGCATGGAGTTTAGACTTTTTGCTTCTCAGGGGAGGCCTCTGCAGCTGAAATATTCTTCCAGATTCTCAACTGCCACACATAGATGCTGGGCCAGCCCTTTTACATGTTTCCACCCTTCTACCAGAGTCTGTGTGACTTCTTCTGTATATCCTTATTTCTAAGACTTCTGTTCAGCTAGTCTTCAGATGGTTATACAGGTTTGTTCTATAATTTAGTTGTAATTCTGATGTGATCCTATGAGGAGGTAAGTGTATCTTCTACCTACCCCACCATCTTGGATCCTATCCCCTAAGCAACATTCAAATATATCGTACAGCACTGTTAACTCTAGTCATTTTGTTGTATGTTACACTCCCAGTACTTTATTTATAAAGCGGACATTCTAATTCCACCCACACCCACCTCTGGTAACCACAAATATGATCTTTTTTTCTATGAGTTTTTTTTTTAAGACTTTACATATAAATGCGATAACACAGTATCTTTTGTCGTACTTATTTCACTTAGCATAGTACCTTTAGGGTTCATTTATGTTGTTACATATGGCAGGATTTTCTTCTTATGTATGAATAATACTCCATTGGATACATATACCACAACTTCTTTACCCATTCATCTGTGATGGACACATAGGTTGTCTCCATGTCTTTGCTGTTATAAATAATGATGCAGTGAACATGGGAGTGTAGATATCTCTTTGACATAGTGTTTTCATTTTGTTCAGATCCATATTTACAAGTGGATTGATGATATGATAGTTCTAATTTTAATTTTTTAAGGAGCATCCATACTATTTCCCATGGTAGCTTGACCAATTTACATTCCTACCAGCAGTGCACAAGGGCTTCCGTTTCTTCACATGCTTGTCAACATTTGTTATCTAGTGTCTCTTTGATATCAATTAAAACAGCCGTGAGGTGATATTTCATTGTGGTTTTCACTTTCACTTCTTTAATGATTAGTGATGTGGAGCAATTTTTCATGTATCTGTTGGCCATCTGTATATCTGCTTTGGAAAAATTTCCATTCCATTCCTGTGCCCATTTTTAAATTGCACTATTTCTTCTTTTGCTGTTGAGTTGTAGAAGTCCCTTATGTATTTTGGGTATTAACCCTTTACCAAACATGATTTGCAAATACTTTTTTCCATTCTACGGGTTGTCTTTTCATTTTGCGGATCATTTCTTTTACTTTTTATGCAAACACTTTTCAGTTTGATATAGTTCCACTTGTTATTTTTTGTTTGTGCTTTAGGTGTGATGTCCAAAGAATCATTGCCAAGACATATATCAAAAAGCTTTTTTCCTACATATTCTTTTAAGAGTTTTATGGTTTTAGGTGATGTTATATTTATGTCTTTCATCTATTCTGAGTTCATTTTTGTGAGTGGTATAAGATAGTTTCATCCTTATACTTGTGAATATCCAATTTTGCTGGAATCTCTTACAGAAAAGCCTTGATCTTGGCTTACTTGTCAAATATTAGTTCTATATGTGTGGGGTTTTTTTCTGGGCTCTTGAATCTGTTCCATTGGTCTATTTGTTTATGTTTATGCCAGTACCATAAGATAGGCTTGAAATCTATGCCTTCTACATTGTTCTTTCTCAGGATTGCTTTGGCTGTTTGGGGTTCTAGTAAATAGATTTTAGATTGTTTTATTCTACTCCCGTAAAAAGTTGCTCTTGGAATCTCGATAGGGATTGCATTGAGTCTGTAGGTAGCTTTGGGTGGTATGAACATTTTAACAATATTAATTCCTCCAGTCTATGAACACAGGATACCTTTTCATTTATTTGTATCTTCTTTTTTTTAGTTCTTTTATCCATATTTTATAGTTTCCACTGTCGAAATCTTTCACCTTCTTGGTTAAACTTATTCATAAATATTGTTTTTGAGGCTATTGTAAATGGGATAAATGGGATCTTTTTTCTTTTTTTCAGATAATTCATTGTTATTGTGTAGACACAGTACATTTTTGTATGTTAATTTTGCATTCTGCACCATTGCTGAATTTATTGACTAGACTTAACAATTTTTTGGTAGAGTCTTTGGTAAGATTTTCTAGATATAAAAGCATGTCATCTATAAATAGGGACGTTTTACTTCTTCCTTTCCTATTCCAATGTGTTTTATTTCTTTTGCTTTTCCTAATTGCTGTGACTAGGACTTGGAGTAGTACTGTGTTGAGTAAGAATGGTGAGAGTGGACACCCTTGTCTTGTTCCTGATCTTAGAGAAAAAGCTTTCCAACTTTTACTGTTGAGTATGATGTTAGCTTTTAGCTTTTCATATATAGCATTTATTATGTTGAGATACATTTCTTCCGTACCTAAGTTTTTAAGAGTTTTTATCATGAATAGATCTTGAATGCTATGTTTTTTTCCATATCTGCTGAGATGATCAAATTCTTTTTTCTTCTTTTATTCTATTAATGTGATACGTCATATTTATATATGTGTGGTGAACCATTCTTGCATCCCAGGTATAAAACTCACTTGGTGATTGATCCTTTTAATATGCTACTAAGTTTGATTTGCTAGAATTTTATTGAGATTTTTTATATTTAATATATATCAGGGATATTGGCCTATACTTTTGTGGGGGGTTTTCTTGTAGTGTTACTTTCTTGCTTTGGCATCAGGGTAATGCTGGCCTCATAAAACAAATTTAGGAGTGTTACCTCCTCTTTAATTTTTTGGAGAAAACTTGAGAAGGATTCACATTAACTGTACTTTAAATGTTCAGTAAAATTTATGAATGAAGAAATCCTATTTTGGCCTTTTCTTCATTGGGAGATTTTAAATTACTAACTTAATCTTATTACTAATTGGTTTGTTCAGATTGTCTAATTCTTCCTGACTCAGTCTTGGTTGAGTATATTTTTAAGAATTTTTCATTTCTTCTAGGTTGTCCAGTTTTTGCATAGAATTGTTCATAGTAGCCTCTTAATCTTCTTAATTCTGTGGTTTCATTTGTAATGTATTCCTTTTAATTTATAATTTTGTTGATTTGAGTTCTCTCTTTTTTCTCTGGTTAGTCTAGCTAAAGATTTGTCTGTTGGCACATGGCTTGATCCGGTATATAAAAAATCTCAAAGACTCCTCAAAAAAAAATGACCAGAGGCTCCTGGTCCAAATAGTAATGTAGGTCAATGCAGTACTCAACTCCTCTCACAACCAGATCAGAATTACAGCTAAATTATAGGACAACCATCATTCAGAACTTCTTAAAACCTTGCTGAAACAAGTCTACAACTAAGGATATAAAGAAGAAACCACGTTGAGGCTAGTAGGAGGGGCAGAGATATAGAATGTACTGGTTTCAAACCCGTGTGTGACAGATAAAAATTGGGACAGATATCTCAGCTGCAGAGGTCCCATCTTAGGAGTGAGGAGTCCCAGGCCCACATTGAGCCCTGCAGCTCAGGGTTCCAGTGCCAGAAAGAGAAGTCCCTATAACTTCTGGCTGTAAAAACCAGTGGGGACTGTGGCTGACTGAAACTGAAGGCTTCTGGAGTCCCAGGCATTTCTCTTACACGAATTGTGCATGGACTTACTCAGATTTGCTTGCTCCAAGCTCCAGCACTGAGGAAACAGCTTGAAATGCAGCTGGAACATACAGGAAGGAACTGAAGTCTCTGGCACCAGGGCAAGTGCTGGAGAGACAACTTTATCCCAAGCAGAAGTGCTAGTGGAAGCCTTTACCTGCACCTCTCAGGAAGCCCCCGAGCCAGGGCACCCAGTGAACAGCTTCAGACCACATTAAAGCATCACCCAACCACCTAATAAGTGACACACTCAAGGGGCAGACTCAGCGGGCACCAGAGCCCCACTGAAACAAGACCTGCTCCATGGGATGGGCCTCTGTACAGTCGATTCCCCAAAGTGGTTGCAGCTGGTCCTTGCAGCTCATTGGCCAGGGGGTAAATCCCTCCCATTGAGATGCCAACAGCAGTCAAGGCCTAAGTACAACAGGAGGGTATACACAAATCATATTCTGGGTGGGATACCGCACAAGTGCCCAGCTTGAGTGATCAAGGAGACTGTGCTACTGGATTGTATAGAACAACACGATTGTATATAAGGCCAGTCTACCAAAACCAAGAGACATGGGAGCTCTACCTAGTACATAGAAATAAACACATGAACGGAACTTCTGGCCAAGATAGAGGAGTAGGTAGACACGCTGTGCCTCCTCGCACAAACAAAAGTCAGAAAACAACAATTTAAAAACAAAAACAACCAGAACTGACAGAAAATCAAACTTTATGGAAGTCCGACAACCAAAGAATTAAAGACATGTTCATCCAGAACCAGTAAGTGGGGTGGAGCCAGGCACATGGTGAGACAGCGGTTGGTGAAGCTGGGCGCACAACGCTGAAACAGGTCGGGGGCACCTCAGCTGGCAGACTGGGACCCAGAGGGCCACCAATTGAAAACACCTGTGGGGGTTTAGGCGGTAGCAGGAGGAACTCCCAGCGCCACAGGAGAGTTCATTGGACAGACCCACAGACACTTAGAACTACACAAGCCCACACACCCGGGAATCAGCACAGAAGGGCCCAATTTGCTTGTGGGTAGCAGGGGAAGTGACTGAAAACCGGCAGAGAGCAGAGCAAGCACCACTGTTCACTCTCAGGCCCACCCCCACAGGCAGCATCACAACACAGCCATGTGGGTTGCCCAGTCCTGTTGAACATCTAAGGCTCCGCCCCCTATACGTAACAGGCTTGTTGAGGGGAGAAAAAAAAATGGCCCAAATGAAAGAGCAGATCAAAACTCCAGAAAAAATACAACTAAGTGACAAAGAGATAGCCATCCTATCAGATGCACAGTTCAAAACACAGGTAATCAGGATGCTCACAGAATTGGTTGAATTTGGTCACAAATCAGATGAAAAAAAGAATACGCTAAGAGAAATAATGGGAAATGTACAGGGAACCAATAGAGATGGGAAGGAAACTGGGATTCAAATCAACGGCGTGGACCAGAAGGAAGAAAAAACATTCAACCAGAAAAGAATGAAGAAACAAGAATTCAAAAACATGAGGAGAGGCTTAGGAACATCCAGGACATCTTTAAATATCCCAACATCCAAGTCGTAGGGGTGCCAGAAGGAGAAGAGGAAGACCAAGGGATTGAAAACTTATTTGAACAAATAATGAAGGAGAACTTCCCCAAGCTGATGAAGGAAATAGACTTCCAGGAAGTCCAAGAAGCTCAGAGAGTCCCAAAGAAGTTGGACCCAAAGAGGAACACACCAAGGCACATCATAATTACATTACCCAAGATTAAAAAAAAAATAAGGAGAGAATCTTAGAAGCAGCAAGAGAAAAGAAGACAGTTACCTACAAAGGAATTCCCATAAGACTATCAGCTGATTTCTCAAAAGAGAACTTTCAAGCAAGAAGGGGCTGGAAAGAAGTATACTAAGTCATGAAAGGCAAGGACTTACATCCAAGAATACTCTATCCAGCAAAACTTTCATTTAGAATGGAAGGGCAGATAAAGTGCTTCTCAGATAAGGTCAAATTCAAGGACTTCATCATCACCCAGCCTTTATTATATGAAATGTTAAAGGGATTTATAAAAGACATGGAGGGATATCAACAGGGAAGTGGTAGGAGGAGAGAGGGGGGAAAAGTACAGAGAAGAAGTAGCCTAAATGGTAGGTAGAAAACAGACAGGGGGAGGTTAAGAATAGTATAGGAAATGTAGAAGCCAAAGAACTTATGTGTATTACTCATGGACAAAAACTAAAGGGCAGGGAATGGGACATGTGGGGCGGAGGGAAATAAAGGCCGGAAAATGGGACAACTGTAATAGCATAATCAATAAAATATACTTTTTTAAAAAAAGAAACACATGAATGCTGCCATCATGAGCAGACAAACAAACATGTCCCAAACAAAATAACGGAACAAAACTGCAGAAAAAGCACTAAACAAAATGCAAACAACTAATCTACTTGAGTCAGAGTTCGAAATATTGTTTATAAGGATGCTCAATGTACTTAGGGGAGAAGTAGATATTCTTAGTGAGAACTTCAACAATGAAATAGGAAACAAAAACAACTAGAAAACATAAAGAACTAGAAATGAAGAGTACATTACAGGGAATCATCAGTGGAATAGATAGAGTAGAGGATCAAATCAGAGATTTGGAAGATAAGGAAACAGAAAACTCCCATTCAGAACAGCAAAAAGAAAAAATGAACCCTCCTCCTAAATAAGGATAATGTAAAGTGCCTTTGGGACAACTTCAAGAGTAGCAACTTCCACATCATGCGATGCTGGAATGAGATGACAGGGAGCAAGAAATTGAAAACCTATGTGAAATAATAATGAGAGAAAACTTCCCTGACTTGGTGAAAGAAATAGACATAGTAGTCCAGGAAGCACAGAGTCCCAAACAAGATGAACCAAAAGACACCCATGAGACAACATATTATAATTAAAATGTCAAAGGTTAAAAACAGAGAATCTTAAAAGTATATAGAGAAAGCAATTAGTTACCTACAAGGGCACTCCCATAAGATTGTCAGCTAATTTCTCAACAGAAACTTTGCAGACCAGAAGGGATTGGCCTGAAATATTCAAAGTGATGATAGGCAAAGACCTATTGGATTGTCCCCACAGTTTTTTTTTTCCTGTAAGAAGGCTGTAGTAGTGCTTAGTTGTCTTAAACTTTATTCGAAACAATTTTGTTAGATTGTATTGTGACAGCTGTCATATCAACATGCATTAAAAAACATTGAAATTGGTGAAGTTTTGTGTAGCCATTTTACTATTGAAGATGGAAGAAAATGTGCAATATTTTCAGTATATTATGCATTTTTAGTTCAAGAAAGGTAAAAATGCAACTGAAACACAAAAATTGATTTATGCAGTATATGGAAAAGGTTCTATGACTGGTTGAACATGTCAAAAGTGATTTGCAAAGTTTTATACTGGAGATTTCTTGCCGGATGATACTCCATGGTCAGGTAGATCAGTTGAAGTTGATAGTGGTCAAATCAAGACATTAATTGAGAACAATCAACATTAATACATGTGGGAGATAGCCAACGTACTCAAAATATCCAAATCAATAAAGTTATTGGTAAAAATGAAAAATGTGTCTTTTGTTTTACAGAAAAAAACTAAACGGACTTTTTGGCCAACCTAATATAACCAAGATTACTCTACCCAACAAAGCTATCATTTAGAATTGAAGGACATCTAAAGAGCTTCCCAGACAGGAAAAAGCTAAAGGAGTTCATCACCTCCAAACTAGTGTTACATATGTTAAAGGGTCTTCTTTAAGAAGAAGAAAAAAAGATTAAAAATATGAGTAATAAAATTGCAAAAAATACATATCTATCATCAATTGAATCTAAAAACCAAACTAATTGAACAAACAAAACAGAAACAGACTCATAGGTACAGTGAACATTTGACAGTTGCCACATGGGAGGGGGTTTTTAGGAAGGGGTGAAAAGGTGAAGGGATTAAGAAGTACAAATTGTTAGGGAATAGTCACAGTGATGTAAAGTACAGCATAGGGAATATTGACAATAAGATGTAATAACTATGTATGGTGTAGGATACTAGATTTATGGGCAATCACTTAGTAAGTTACATAATGTCTAATCACTGAGTTATACACTTGAAACTAATATAATTTTGTATGTCAACTATAATTTAAAAATAAAAATATTTAAAAATAACTAGAGTTAGTAAACATTCAGTAAGTTGTAACATATAAGATCAACACAAAAGTGCGACTTTTTTACACGCTAGCAGTGAAGAATCTGTAAAGGAAATTAAAACTATTTTATTTACTGTGGCATCCAAAAGAATAAAGTACATCAAACTAAATTTACCCAAGTTGGTGAAAGACTTGTATGCAGAAAACTAATGAAACATGACAAGGGAAATGATAGAGGACTTAACTAAATGGAAAGATATAATGTGTTCATGGTATGGAAAGCTTAATATTGTGAAGATGGTAACACTGCCCAAAGGTGTCATGGGGATTTCGTCCCATCGAAACCCGTGGGTGACCGCAATCCGATGCGTAAAAGAATCTCACACTGAGACACGCGGGGAGAAGAGTGTCTGGAGCCACGGGACCAATTCCTCCATCTCAGGAAAAGGCCTCGTGGGTAGCTTAGCCAGGGTTTTTATTAGAAGTCTTAGGACACATTTACATTGGATTGATTATTCATGGCATTATGCAGAACAGGGGTAGGTTTACTCATTAACAGAACATTAGGATGTAAATTCAGGTCCGGTGGCAGACAGGACCAGGGTATACATTAAACAGGACTCAACAAGCCAGAATTTCTTAAGATACATTTTTGCCAAATTCCCATTAGAGAATTCCTTTTCACTGACATGATCCACACTTGCCCACATGGGAATCACTCAGAGCTGCGCTCAAAACGCGTAAATTCCGGAACTGTGTGTTTACACGCATGTAGAAAGAACTCGCACACAAAGGAATGTACATATTCAATGCAAGTATTAACAGAAATTCTAGTAGCCATTTTTCCCCAGAAACACAAAAGCTGATCATAAAATTCATAAGGAATTACAAAGGGTTCTGAAGAGCCAAAACAGTTTTGAAAAAGATCAACAAAGTAGGAGTAACACTTTTCAGTTTTGTATCTACTAAAATCTACAGTAGTTAAAACAGTTTGGTACTGGCATAAGAATAAATATATAGACCAAAGGAATAGGATTGAGAGTCCAGAAATAAACCCATGTATCTATGGCTAATTTGTTCTTGACAAGGGTGCCAAAACTGTTCAGTGGGAAAAGAATAGTCTCTTTAATAAATGGTGCTAGGGCAACTGGATAGCCACATGCAGAAAAAAGAAAAAGAAAAATCTGCAGTTCTGCTTCACACCATTGTGGATCAGCAACTTAAATATGAAAGCCAAAACTATAAAACCAGAAGAAATCTTTATGACCTTGGATTTGGCAATGGAGTCTAAAATGTAACACCAAGAGTGCAAACACGAAAGTTCAACAACAAAAATAGATAAATTGGACTGCATCAAAGTTAAGAATTTTTGTACATCAAAGAACATAATGAAGTGAATAGATAGCCTGCAAAATGGGAGAAAATATTTGCAAATCCTGTATCATAAGAATCTAGTATCCACAGTATATAAGGAATTTTTTTGATAACACAACAAACAGACAACCAAATTAAAGTTGGACAAATGACTTAAATATACGTTTTTCCCAAGAAGATATACAAGTACCCAGCAAACACATGACAAGATGCTCAACATCATTGATCATTAGGGAAATGCAAATCAATCACAATGAGGTACCACTTTATGCCCACAGGATAGCTATAATCAAAATAACAAGCATTGGCATGTAGAGAGATTGGAATCCTTGTTTGTTGCCCAACAACAATAATTTTATACTTTTGTTGGTCATGTAAAATGATGTAGATGCAGTGGGAAAGTTTGGTGATTTCTCAAAAAGTTAAACATAGAATTATCATATGACTCAGCAAGTCAGTGCCTAGGTATATACCCCAAAGATTTCAAACATGCACATTAATGGCAGCACTGTCCTCAATAGCCAAAAGATCAAAGAGTCCAAATGCCTATCAGTGTTTAAATGGATACTCAAATCCTGGTATATCCATAAAAAGGAATGAAGTACTGATACATACTACAATGAATTACAAACACATGCTTAGTGAAAGACATCAGTCATAAAAGATCACACATTATATAATACTGTTTATATGATACATCCAAAATGGGTGAATTTATAGAGACAGAAGCAAATTTTAGCAGTTACCAGGGTTTTGGAGTGGGAAAAGTGGAGTAACGCCTTAATGGATATGGGGTTTTATTTTGGAGTGGTTGAAAGTTTTGGAACTAGGTATTGGTAGTCATTATACAATGTTGTGAATATACTAAATGCCACAGAATTAAATACTTTAATATTAATTTAAAGTTAATTTATGTAATATGAATTACACTTCACTAAAAATGTTAATAGTGACAGGAATGGATTATAACATTGATTTTTAAAAGAATCCATGAGCTTATACTCACAGTAAGGAACACTTAAATAGGGGTGTGGGATAAGGGGAAGAATATAGAAAAGAAGTCTCTGCTTAATAGAAGAATGCTAACTGGTATATGTATAAAGAATGGGGTTTTTTTAAATCACCATTTTACAGTTTTTACAGTAATGACTTAGTAATAATTGCTGAAACCATTGAGTGAAAAATTGTTGTGAAATAGCATATTCATAGCCTCAAAGTACAACCATATGGATGGTTTATTGCTTTTAAAGAAATGGTATCCTTATAATAAAGACATCTGACAGATACCACCTAAACGAAGTGATCAGACTTAATACCACTCACATATTTTAAAATAGTTTATCAAAAAAGAGTGAGTGTGAGAGTGATTAAATGTGGCAACATGTTAACAGTTGGTGAATCTAGATGAAGGTTATATGGGTGATCATTGAACCAGTCTTGCAGTTTTTCTGTACATACTAAATATTTCAAAATAAGAATTTGCAGTCCCACCAACAGTGCACCAGGGTTCCCTTTTGTCCACAACCTCTCCAGCACTTGTTGTTTGTTGCTTTGTTTATGATGGCCATTTTCACTGGTTTGAAGTGGTATCTCATTGTGGTTTTAATTTGCATCTCTGATGGCTAGCGATGCTGAGCATCTTTTTATATGTCTCTGGACCCTCTGTAGATCCTCCTCGGAGAAGTGTCTGTTCAAGCCCTTTGCCCATTTTTCTTAAAGATTTTGTTTATTTTTTCTTTTTTTTAAAGTATTTTGTATTGGTTATATTATTTCAGTTTTCCCAATTTTTACCCCTTTATCCCCCCTCCACCCTGTACCCCCCAACCCTCCAGCATTAACTCCCCTTAGTTCATGTCCATGGGTTGTACATATAAGTTCTTTGAGTCCTCTGTTTCCTATACCATTTTTTAATCTTTCTTTGTCTATTTTATGACTACTAATTATGCTGCTGCTTCCCTGTACCTTTCCCCCCCATTCCTCCCTTCCCCCTCCCCACTGAAATCTCTCCATGTGATGTCCATTTCTCTGAATCTGTTCCTGTTCTAGTTGTTTGCTTAGTTTTTGTTTTCATTTAGGTTCATTTCTTGATAGTTGTGAGTTTGTTGTCATTTTACTGTTCATATTTTTGATCTTTTTTCAGATAAGTCCCTTTAACATTTCATATAATAATGGCTTGGTGATGGTGAACTCCTTTAACTTGACCTTATTTGGGAAGCACTTTATCTGTCTTTCCATTCTGAATGATAGCTTTGCTGAATCGAGTAATCTTGGATATAGGTCCTTGCTTTTCATGATTTCAACTACTTCTTTCCAGCCCCTTCATGCCTGGAAGGTTTCTTTTGAGAAATCAGCTAATAGTCTTCTGGAAACTCCTTTGTAGGTAACTGTCTCCTTTCCTCTTGCTTTTTTTAGGATTCTCTATATTTCATCTTGGGTAACTTGATGATGTGCCTTGGTGTGTTCCTCTTTGGGTCCAACTTCTTTGGGACTCTCTGGGCTTCCTGGACTTCCTGGTAGTCTATTTCCTTTGCCAGATTGGGGAAGTTTTCCTTCATTATTTGTTCAAATACATTTTCAATTTCTTTCTGTTGTTCTTATCCTTCTGGCACCCCTGTAATTGGGATATTGGAACATTTCAGGTTGTCCCAGAGGTTCGTAAGTCTCTTCACTTTTTTGAATTCTTATTTCTTCATTCTGTTCCGGTTTGATGTTTATTTTTTCCTTTTGTTACAAATTGTTGCTTTGAGTCCTGGTTTCCTTGCTGTCATTGCTGGCTCCCTGAATATTTTGCTTTATTTCATTTTGGGTATCTTTCATTTGTGTTTTCATTTTTTGACAAAGCTCACTCAGCTCTGTGAGCATTTTCATTACCAGGGCTTTAATTTCTCCATCAAATAGCTTGGCTATCTCCTTATTGCTTAGTTCTCTTTCTGAGGTTTTGCTCTGTTCTTTCACTTGGGCCATATTTCTTTGTCTTGGAGCACCTGATAAGTTGTAAGGGGGCAGGGCCTTATTCACCCAGGCAGGGCAACTCTCTTTGCTGTGCTTTGGTGCTGCCTGTGGGGAGGGGGCCAGAGAGGGAACAATGCAGCTCACCTGCTGTCTCTGGTGCACTTTCCAACGGACTTGTGTAAGGCTGGGAGTTTCTCCCACCACAGGTAACCCCTGCTGCAGTCCACAATCAATTCTGCGTCTCAGTTTCTTCTTCAGCCAGCCCCACCCACGTGGTCCGCCACATCACCTCGGTTTTTCTGAGCCAGCCCAGCTGGTGTGATCCACCACCTTAATGGTCTGGTTGTTCTAGTTGATTTTTTCTTTAATTCCTTGGTGGTTGGAGTTCCATGCAGTTTGATTTTCTGGCGCTTCTGGCTGTTTATTGATTTTAGATTGGTTGTAATCCTGCTTTTGGTTGTGCCAGGAAGTGAAGGGTTTATACCTACGCCTCCATCTTGGCCAGAACTCAGATTTTGTTTGTGAAATCCTTTGCCCATTTTTTAATTGGGTTGTTTGTCTCTTTAGAGTGGAGTCATGTGAGTTCTTTATATATTTTGAACATCAAACCTTTGTATGAGGTATCATTGCCAAATACATTTTCCCATATGGTTGGTTCTCTTTTCATTTTAATGCTGTTTTCTTTCGCTATGCAGAAGCTTTTTATTTTTATGAGATCCCATTTGCTTATTCTTTCCTTTATGTCCCTTGCTCTAGGGGACATATCAGTGAAAATATTGGTGCATGGGATATCTGAGATTTTCCTGCCTATCTTCTCCTCTAGGCCTTTTATGGTGTCACGATTTATATTTAAGTCTTTTATTCACCTTGAATTTATTTTTGAGTATGGTGCAGTGATTATAGAAAACAGTATGGAATTTCCTCAGAAAACTAAAAATATAACTGCGTTTCGACCCAGTAATTCCACTCCTGGGATTATATCCTAAGAATCCTGAAACCCAATCCAAAGAACCTGTGCACCCCAATGTTCCTAGCAGCACAATTTACAATAGCCAAGTACTGGAAGCAACCTAAGTGCCCATCTGTAAATAAACGGATCAAAAAAAACTATGGTACATTTACACAATGGAATTCTACACAGCAGAAAGAAAGAAGGAGCTCCTACCCTTTGCGACAACATAGAGTTAACTGAAGAACGTTATGCTAAGTGAAATAAGCCAGGTGGTGAAAGACAACTACCATATGATCTCACCTTTAAGTGGAACCTAATCAACAAAACAAACAAGCAAACAAAATATAACCAAATACATTGAAATTAAGAACAAACAGACAGTAACCAGAGGGAAGATGGGAGGGGATAATGGGGTGAAGGGTTTTCAGGAACAATTATAAAGGGCACATGGACAAAAACAAGGGGGGTGGAATCAGAAGAGAGAGGTGGGGATGGCTGGGGTTGGGGGGGAGAGGTAGGACGGAAAGGCAGAAAACTGTATTTGAACAACAATAAAATTCAAAAGTATTTAATAAAAAAGTAAAATAAAACTACACACACAGAAAAAACAAAATGAGAATTTGGGGTATAGGTGAAATTTAAATATGACTTTCCCTTTTTAATAGTCTTGTCTAAAGATACTACTCTTTAGCTTGATATTTATGGGTCTTCATGATGTAGCCCCTGTTTATTATAACAATCTTACCTCTTCCCATTGCATTTCTCAAACTAATTTAAACTTGAGATATACCGCACTTCTTCCCCATTTTCAAATTGTCAGTGTTTACTTTCACCCTCTTGACTTCATACATACTATGTGGTTCTCCTTGAAGTATCCTCTTCTTGTTTTTAGCTTAACTCCTAGCTGTCCTTCTGAGTATTATGCAGTTATCATCTCCATGATTTTTTTCTGATTATCCTGGACTGAGTGGAGCCTATAGGATATTGTTCATTTATATGCCTATTATACTACTTACGACATTGTATAGTGTATTTCTGAATACTTGTATGTCTCACTAGACTGTGATCTTTTTGAGTCCTTGGACTATGATTTGTTTTTCTTCTTGGTATCTGCAGTACGTATAAGAATACGTGCCAAACAGTGGATGCTTAATAAATGATTTTTAAATAAATGAATAAATTTCATCACTTACTATTTTATGGAGCATCTTATGCTAATTTAAAGGAGGCTTGCTTATCTTTTTTTTTTTTTTTTACTTAATGGCAGGATATATTAGTTATATATTTGTGTCATGTTTTATTTTCTTAGTTTTTTTTCCAACTTTGTAGTTAGTGAATTCTTGAGAAACAATTAATATTTTATTGAACTTCACAGTACCAGTACTGCTAGATAATTATGATTTAAAAGAAATAACATCTATATAAAGGACACAGCATAATGTGATAGAGTAAGCACTACTTTCGGTCTTGGTCCTCATTAAGAATTTAATGAAATCTAAAGAAAACAGTGAACCCTTTCTGTAAAAATATTGTAATATCTACAGAAAGTTTCACATACAATTCTGGGTAGTTCACAAACCCTGTGAATAGCCCCAAGTTAAGAACTTGTGCTTTAACTCAATGCTGGCCTAAGGTAACATCCTTCAGTAATTCCTCACCTCTACCAAATTAGGAAAGGAGTAAAAAAGACAGAATGCATTAACATTTTTTTAAAGAATCAGGATTTGTTTGGATTGATAAAAACATATTGAAAATTAAAGCAACCTGAAAATCCTCTAGCCCACTTTTAAAATTGTAAGTTTTCTTTAAAACAATTCTTGGATCTCAGGAAATCAAGAACAAAATAGCAGAAAAATCTAAAAAACAATAATAGTAAAAATACTGGATATGGTTAAAGCTGAGTTAAGTAAAATTCATAGTCTTAATTGCATATATTCCTAAAGAAAGAATGAAATAGAGTATTCAACTGAAAAAGTTAGAAAAACATCATGGTAAGCCTAAGGAAAATGAAAGGAAATAATAGGAGCTAAAAATCACAATTAATACATTAAAAGAAACTTATTTAGATGACTACTGTAGCCTCCTGACAGGTCTCCCTAGCACTACCTGTATAAGTAACATTCATCATTGCCCTTAAAATTGCTCACAAGACCTTTCATAACTGGCTTGTGTCTGTCTATCTTTAAAAATTTTAATAGTCACATTCAAAAATTAAAAACAGGTGAAATTAATTGTAATATTTTTATTTAACTTAGTATGTCCAGAGTATTATTTTAACATGTAATCAATATAAAAATTATCAACAAGATATTTTACATTGTTGAGGTTTTCTGTACTCTTTGAAATCCAGTATGTATTTTACACTTACGGCACTTGTAAATTCAGACTCACCACATTTCAAGTGCTTGATAGCTAGCCACAAGTTAAATTTAGAAGCAATAGAAGATAGTCACAAAGGCAAAAAATAGATAGCATTGGCTATCAGAAAATAAACAATTGCATTAAAAATTAAGGAAGAAACAAATGGGAATATATTTGCAGCATAGTATGCTATAATATTATTACTATTGATATGCAAAGAATTAATACAAATCATTAGGAACACTTAAGAGCCCAAAAAGATAACAAACAGCCAGTTTACAAGCATAAAAGATAGCATTTAACCTCATTAATGATCAAGTACAAATTTAAAAAATAGTAATATACTATTTTCATCTATCAGGGTAGCAAAGATTTTGAAACTATAATTTCCAGGGTTGTGGAAAATGTAGTCAAAGAGTGTTCTCATTGAGCATGTGGGGGAATATGAACTAGTAAAACCTTTGTAAAAAACAGTTTAGCAACAGACACAAAAGTTCCGTTTTGGGGAATATATTATAATTATGTAGAGGTAAAAACTACATATCAAAAATTTCCTTATTAGAGAAGGTTAAAGTATTGTAGTTTATGGTATAGTGATCTGATGAAATACAGTGAGCAGTAACATGAACAGTCTTCCTATAATATTAACCTGGAAAAAGATATGGAATTAGAGATCTTATATCTGTGTTCAAGGAGAAAAATTAAGCCTATGTGTAGAGAACAAGACTAAGATATTTATCAGAATGTTAACAATGTTTATTTTAGGACCTCAGATTATTTTCTAGTTTTCTGTTTTTCAAATGTCATAAAATTAGTGAATATTACCTATAAAATAAAATACTTAAAGTGGCAGGATTCTTATATATGATTTGAAAAGTCATACTGATTCAGATATGCTCTACCTATAAATGTATACTATATTTTAAAAAGCACAGTACTTAGCAACTGATGAACTAAGCATAGGTGACCCAAATATTCTGTGGTTTGATTCCATCTTTTTTTCATAGTGATGTTTATTGACTTTCCAATACAAGTTAGCCACTATTTTTTTATTCCCTTACTTTTGGCTTAACTCTCACCTCCAGAAAAGTTAAATAATACTTTTTAAATTAAGGTGTAAAGTATGTAATCCCCATTTTTCTTCCCAGTTGAATAGGGTTAAATAGCTCACATCTGCGCTCTTACTAATAACATTTAATATCTTGATATACTAATTTGCTCTAATGTTGTTTTGATTAATACTTCTTCCCCTCATTTTAAGGTTATTCTTGTACAAGTTAACCCAGGGGAAGCATTTACAATCAGAAGAGAAGATGGACAGTTTCAGTGCATTACAGGTAAGAATGGTAATTTATTATTGTTTGAGACAACATTAAAATTTATGATACATAAAAGTATATATGCTTCTGGTTTCTTCCTTTCTTTTTTACTAACGCTACACCAAAGCCAACTCTGAATACCTGATGGCTTAAGTATTGCGGTAACCTCTTAATTAGTTTCTTTGCCCTGGTTTCTTGATTAATCTTACTATATTATATTGTTTATGTCACTTCCCTGCTCAAAAATCTTCAGTTAATCCAGTTAGTCTTATTAAAAGATCATTTTGTCTTTTAGACTTTCTTCCCACTTTTGCTTCAATACTGTTTTACTTCTGGCTTGTTAACTTGTTCACTGTCTCTTGAACCTGTCCCGTACTTACTGTATACTGTTCTTACCTAGAATTCATCCATATGAATGGATGTATTCCCCCAGTCTATTCATAATTCAAGACTGAGGTCAGATCTTATCTTTAAAAGGCTTTTTGTAAAATTTTTAGTGAGTATTCTCTCTTCATTACTCTCTAGCCACCCCACATACATGCTTGTTACAAACAAAAATGTCTCCAGATATCAGTAGATGTTCCCCGGGGGACAAAATCACCCCTAGATGAAAATAACCACCCTATGTGGTTAAAAAGCAAAAAAGGTCACTGGCTCTGTAATTAGAGAACCTAGGTTTAAATCTTAACTCTGTCATTTATTGTCTGTATAAACTTTCATATGTTATTTAACCTCTATCAGGTACATTTCTTATCAGTAAAATTTCCATCCTTGTGATAATAGTACACTTCATAGGATAACTGTGAGGGTTAACTAATGTGCATGTAAAGCACTGTAAACCAGACCCGGCACGTATAAGGTACTCAGTAAATGGTGATACTGGATGCTGTGGTGTTGCTTAATAGAAAGTTACCCCCATCACCTGTGAAACCCTGTAATACCTATTATTGTGCCATTCATTTAGCAAATATCTATGTTCTTTTTAGAACTTTTCTTCTAGTTATATTTTTAAAAGCCGTTTAAATTTTGTTGTTTAACTTGAAATGTTCATTTGATCTCTTTAGATTTTAAGCACTTTGAGGGCAGGTGCTAGTTCTTACATTTCTTTGTATACCCTTCAGTTATTGTCCTTCCATATGTTCAGTACCTAAATAGTAGTGTTGCTTTCATTTGAAAAGAGCACATTAGAAGTAGGGTTTCCATATGCTTCATCATCCAACCTGGCATACTTCTGAGAATGAAAGAGACCCTAGCAGTTACTCTAAGGCAAGTGGTATCAGCCAAGATTGTCCCAGGCAAACCAGGACTAATAGTACCTCCCATTTACCTGGACTGTACTTGATTTAATCCAAGAAGAAATAGACCTCTAACTCCTTCTAGAGAGGCAATTAGCTCATTAATTATAATGAAAATTTTTAGCCTGCCATCTAAACCTTAGAGTTAGCACTTAGAGTAAACCTTACATGCCTTAGAGTTAGCACTTTGTCTAAGTTGATGTAAATCTTTTGTGTGGCAAATAAGATAATTTCAGAATAGGAAGGGTCCACATATTACGAACTTAACAGAAACCACGTAGTAGAGTTTTAGGCAATATTATAAACTTTGCCTGTCTTCACTTGGCAATTAGGTTTTCATAAAAGTTGTTTTTATACTGGGTACCTCTTAGAATGTAAGTTTCTAAGAGAGCACTCACCTGAGGTGTGTTTATACATCCCTTTTCAAATTGCAGTAAATGTTGTTTATGATAGAAGCGTTTTAACTAATACAACATTGGTTTTTTTAAACACATCTACAAATGAAGGTACTATACACGTTATTATTTTAGTGTGACTTAAAATACAAAAACTGCTGGTTTTTAAATCTTGTATTTTAAAAGTCAGTTGTAACTGCAAGGTTTAAATCCCCTCCCTCATAAAATCAATTAAATTGATTTTTATGTGGCAGTTATTCCTTCAGTCAGGATCAAAAAGGCCAACCTAATTTATAATGTGCCTATAGTACTAACAGTATCCTAATAGTAGAAACTGCCTACACTGTGAAGATATTTTTAGGCATTAGTAACAGGAGACTCCTCTCTTTATATTACCAATTACAAGAGTGGAAGCTTTGTTTTAAAATTCTGAGGCAGAGTTTTTTAAAACACAGGGAAGGATAAGGGGAACCAGACAGAAAGTAAAAAGCTCTTCCCTCTGTATGTTTTTGTTAATCCAAAATTGAAATATGGGATATAGGTGGAAAGAATGAGGGATTGGGGTTTAAGTCTGTGTAAAGATCAGTGTGTCCTCAAGCCAAGCGAGAAAATAAGATAGGATGAGAAAAGAATGTAACTGCTGGAGCTCATCTTCCTTTTCTTCCCCTTTGCCATCACTAGTTTCTATCACATGGTAGTCATCTTCCTGAGCTAGTTCTGGAGCTAGGTAAAAAAGTAAGAGTAGAAGTAGAAGTGGAGGCAGCAGATAAGTGAAAGTTTTAAGGGAGGAAAATAATATGCCAGTGAACCTGAGACAAAAATGGGACCCTATAGCTCTAAGGCCATCAAATTAGGAATGCTTATCTTTTCACAGCCACTATACTAATAAGGGAAAAAAAAAGCTCTAGTGAAACCTAAAGAATTGCCCTGGCCAGGTTGCTGAGTTGGTTGGAGCGTCATCTTGTATGCCAAATAGGTTACAGGTTTGATTCCCAGTCAGGGCACATACCTAGGTTATAGGTTCATTGTGGGTTCGATCCATAGTTGGGGTGCATGCAGTGGGCAACTGATTGATGTTTCTCTCTCACATTGATGCATCTTTCTCCTCCCCCAGTGATGCCTTCTCTCTCTCTCTATGGGGAAAAAAAAATCAATAAACATATCCTCAGGTGAGGGAAAAAAAAAGAAGAATTGAGGTCCAGTATAAAATAAGCATTTGAATTAAAGACTTCTTTTTAAAGTAGTTTTATTACCTACCAAGAATGTATAGAAACAGAAACTAAGTTAAAAGAGATCATAGGGGAATTTAGAGATCTAATTAATCCACTTACTTTAAAGGCAGTTCAGAATTTGTTAGTTAGTTAAAGTACTGTATTGGCAGGGCTCAATATAGTACTTTTTCTACTAAAGCATACTTCTTAGACAGATTGTTAATATTTTTTCATGAATTTACTAAATATCTACTGAGGTATGCTGTACCAGCTCCAGGGGACTTAAAGAAAACTAAGATACAGGCCCTGGCTGGTGTAGCTCAGTGGATTGAGCGTGGGCTGGGAACCAAGTGGTCCCGGTTTGATTCCCAGCCAGGGCACATGCCTGGGTTGCGGGCCAGGTCCCCAGTGAGGGCCATGTGAGAGGCAACCATACATTGCTGTTTCTGTCCCTCTCTGTCTCCCTCCCTTCCCCTCTCTCTAAAAATAAAAAAAAAATAAAAAAAAAAAAGAAAGAAAACTAAGATACAGGTCCTGCCATTCAAGAACACAGTATAGTAAGGAAGAAAAGAGGGAAAATTAACTATTGTATTACAGTATAAAAAGAACCATTAGAGACATGCATAAGTGTTAATGGGAGCATAGGAGAGGTGCTGTAATGCAAAGTAATATGTTAGGGAAAAAATTCTTCAAAGAGAAGGTGACGTGACCTTCTTTAAGCAAGATAGTAGTTGGTCAAATGGGAAAAGAGCTCAAGAGAGCATTTTAGGCAGAGGGAACAGCATACAAAAGCAACAGAAGGAAAGAATAACTTGACTTACTTGAATAACTGCAGAAAGATTGGAATTGCTGAAGAGTTGTATACAGGGAATGTGAGTGGAGACGATCTGAAAATGTAGTCAGAAATTAAAATGACTTCATTGCCATACTAAGAACTTTATTGTAAAAGTAAGGGAGAGCCATTGAAGGAGATTATACAGGAGAGTTAACATCCATTTTATGGTTGGGAAAGATCAGTAGTGTCTTCCTGTTTTAGATTACCTGTTAACTTAAAAATCTTCTAACTACAAATGTCTAGAAGTGTTCAATAAAATGTCACAAATATTATTTTAAATGTGCTCTCTCTTCCCTCTACAATCCCCCTAAAAGAAATCTTTCATACCAAGGTGACTCCTCTAATTCACAAAGGGGCTTCAGATCCTATGTACCAAAACAAATGATAGTGTCCACTACATGCAAGAGTGGAGGACTTAACTTTGTAAATAGAACTTGCTTATTTTAGTAGAACTAGAGGTAAATATGAGTTACCTAGTGAATCTCATTTGCAAAAGTGAAAACAAATGAAATCTTAGACTACATAAGTAAACGTAAGTTCATACAGATAGCTTAGTAGTATGGTTTTATGGTATTCTTTTAACATGTTTTTTAAAAAATATTGACAGATTGAACCCAAGAATGTAACTAGGAGAGCATAGAATTGTGAAATTATTATAAAAGACTATAAAATTATGTGAAAGATGTTTGATATTTAAGGTAGAAAAAACTGTGACTTGGAAGGTATTGTTTTCTGCTTTTTTAGAGGGAAGACTTTATTTAGGCTAACAAGTGAGAGTTAATGGAAAGCAAATTTTCAACTCAGAGGGAAGAACTATCCAATAATTATGGCTGTATATAAATGGAGTCATTGCTCTGTTATGCTGGAATCCTGTCATTATAAGTGCTTATGCAATGGTTAGATGATTTTACGAAAAGTAATTCTTACGTAGAAGAAGCTTGATTGGTAATTGTCCACATTCATTCTAACTAAAGATTGTTTGATTTAAAATAACCAGTTAATTAGACTGAGACCTCTTTAGTTAATTTTGGGATGAAAACACTAAAGGAAAGTTAAATTTAACAAGTATATCTGTGCACAGACACATTTATAAAGTGATTGTGCCAGTGATTGGTTATTGTTAATAATAGACCGATAAACAGGACGCCAACTAGTTAATTTATTAATTCACATTTCCTTTTATTAATATACAGGATCTTGCACAAATAACACCCCTTTTTATTACAAAATGTTTTATTACAAAATCATAAGCACATAATTCCATAACATAATAGTATCATACTCAAACACACCTATAACATTTTAGGTAAAATATTCAAATTAAACAGTAAATTATTATGCCCATATTATTACTCTACAAACCACATGAAAGCAGGTGCAACTTCTGCCAAACCATGTATTTTATTGATTATGCTATTATATTTGTCCCAGTTTTACGCCCAAGGCCCCCTCCACCAGGTACTTGCCATTACCTTCGATAATCCCAGCTTTAGTTCATGTCCATGGACTAAATGCTTGTAAGTTCTTTAGCTACTCCATTTCCTATATTGTTCTTAACATTCCTCTCCCTATTCTGTACCTATCAATTACTACTTCCTTTTTAAAAAATATATAATCTTTATTAAATTTTTTTCATTACCATTTAGTCCCCTTATAACCCCCTTTACACAGCAATCACCATACTGTTGTCCATATCCATGAGTCCTTTTTCCTTTTTGCTAAATCCCCCTAACCTCCCCCCCAGACTAGCTGCCATCCTGCTCTCCATCTGTAAGTCTTTCCCCATTTTCCTTATTAATTCAGTTTGTTCATTTCCACATATGAATAAATCATTATAGTATTTGTCTTTCTCTGACTGACTTATTTCACTTAGCATAATGTTCTCCTGGCCCATCCATACTGTCACAAAGGGTAAAAGTTTCTTCTTTTTTACAGCCAAGTAGAATTCCATTGTGTAAATGTTCCGTAGATGTTTTAGCCAAGCATCTATTGATGGACACTTGGGCTGCTTTCATATCTTAGTGACTGTGAATAATGGCAGTGATCATAGGGTTGTTTATGTTCTTTCAAATTAGTGTTTTGGGTTCCTTCAAATATATTCCCAGAAGTGGGAATGTTGGGTCAAAGGGTAGATCCATTTGAAATCTTTTGAGGTATCTCCATACTGCTTTCCACAGTGGCTGCACCAGTCTGCATTCCCACCAGTAGGGCAAAAGGGTTCCCCTTTCTCCACATCCTCACCAGCACTTGTTTATTTACTGATGATGGCCAGCCTGAAAGATGTGAGATGATATCTCATTGTGGTTTTTATTTGCATTTTTCTGATGATTAGTGATGTTGACATTTTTTCATATGTTTATTGGCCATCTGCATGTCCTCTTTGGAGAAATATCTATTCAGGTCCTTTGTGCATTTTTCATTCGAGTTGTTTGGTGTTTTTTGGTTTTTTTTGGTGTTGAGCTTTGTAAGTACTTTCTAAATTTTGGATGTTAACCCCTTATCAGATGTATTGGCAAATATGTTCTCCGATTCAGGGGGTTGTCTTTTAATTTTGTTGATGATTTTCTTTGCTGTGCGAAACTTTTTACTTTGATGAAGTCCCATTTGTTTATTTTTTCTTTTGTTTCCCTTGCCTGGAGAGATATATCTGATAAAAAAGTTTTATGAGCAATGACCAATAATTTGCTTCCTGTGTTTTCTTCTAGGATTTTTATGGTTTTGGGGCAAAATTTAAGTCTTTGATCCATTTTGGATTTATTCTTGTATGTGGTGAAAGAAGTCTAGTTTCATTTTTCTGCACTATCTGTCCAATTTTCCAACACCATTTATTGAATAAACTATCTTTATCCCATTATATGTGCTTGCTTCTGTCAAATATTAATCAACTATAATGGTTTGAGTTTATTTCGGGGCTCTCTACTCTGTTCCATTGATCTCTTTGTCTGTTTTTATGCCAGTACCATGCTGTTTTGATTACTATGGCCTTACAGTACAGTTTGATATTACGTAGCATGATTTCTCCAACTTTGTTCTTTTTCAGGATCACAGTTGCTATGCGGGGCCTTTTGTGGTTCCATATAAATTTTTGAAATATTGGTTTTAGTTCTGGGAAGTCTGTCATTGGAATCTTTCATGAATTGTTTAAAATCAATAGATTACTTTGGGTAGTGTGGACATTTTAATGATGTTAATGTGTCCTATCCATGAACATGGTGTGTGCTTCCACTTGCTTGTATCTTCTTCAGTTTCTTTCTTCAGTGTCATATAATTTTCCAAGTCCAGGTCTTTTACATCCTTGGTTAACTTTATTCCTAGGAATTTTAATCTTTTTGAAGTACGTGTGAATGGGATTCTTAATTTCCCTTTCTGTTAGCTTGTTATTGGCATGTAAAAATGCAACTGATTCTGGGTATTAACTTTTTATCCTGTTACTTTGCTGAATTCATATATTCTAATAGTTTTTTGGTGGAATCTTTAGGGTTCTTTATGTACAGTGTCATGTCATGTGCAGGTAAAGACATTTTTACTTCTTCCTTTCCAATTTGGATGCCTCATTTCTTCTTCTTGTCTGATTGCTGTGGCTAGGATTTCTAGTACTATGTTGAATAAGAGAGGTGAAAGGGGACATTTCAAGGGGAACGCTTGTAGTTTTTGCCCGTTGAGTATGATGCTGACAGTGGATTTGCCATATATGGCCTTTATTGTATTTAGGTATGTTCCCTTTATTCGCACTTTGCTGAGAGTTTTGACCATAAATGGGTGCTGGATTTTATCAAATGCTTGTTCTGCATCTTATTGATATAATCATGTGCTTATATCCTTCATTTTGTTTATGTGATGAATCTCATTTATTGTTTTACCAGCTTTGCTTTCCTGGAATAAATCTCACTTGATCATGGTGTATGATCTTTTTGATGCATTGCTATATTCGGATTGCTAATATTGAATTGAGGATTTTAGCATCTGTGTTAATCAGTGATATTGGTGTATGATTTTCTGTCTTTGGAGCATCTTTATCTGTTTTTGGAATTCAAATAATGTTGGCCTCGTAAAATGAGTTTGGGAACTTTCCCTCCTCTTGAATTTTATGAAATAGTTTGAGAAGTAGAGGTGTTAGTTCTTCTCAGAATGTTTGCTAAAATTTGCCTGTGAAGCCATCTGATCCAGGGCTTTTGTTTGTTGGGAGTTTTTTTTATTATTGCTTTAATTTCATTAGGTGTAGTCTACCTATTCTGATTGTCTGAATCTTCCTGATTCATTTTTGGAAGATTGTATGTTTCTAGAAATTTATTTCATCCAGGTTGTCCAGTTTGTTGGCATATAATTGTTTATAATATTTTCTTACAATCCCTTGTATTTCTTTGGTATCAATAGTTATTTCTCCTCTTCCATTTCTGATTTTATTTATTTAGGTCCTTTCTCTTTTTTTCTTGATGAGTCTGGTTAAAGGTTTGTCAATCTTGCTTTTCAAAAGGAACAAGCTCTTTGATTCATTGATCTTTTGTATTATTTTTTTAGACTCTATTTCATTTATTTCTGGTCTGATCTTAATTATGTCCTTCTTCTACTCACATTGGTCTTTGTTGTTACTTTTCACGTTCCTTGAAGTGTAAAGTTAGATTGTTTATTTGAGCTTTTTCTTGTTTTTTGAGATAGGTCTGGAATGCTGTGAACTTCCCTCTTAGGATTGCTTTCCTACTCTCCCACAGATTTGGGGTTGTTGTGTGCTCATTTTCATTTATTTCAAGGTATCTTTTGATCTTTCTTGATCTTATTGTTGACCCATTCATTATTTAATAACATGTTATTTAGCTTCCATGTCTTTGCATGTTTTCCATTGTTCCTGTGATTGTTTTCTATTTTCATAGCATTGTGGTAAGAGGGAGATGCTTATATGATTTTAGTTTTCTTAAATTTATTGAGACTTATTTTGTGTTCTACCATGTTGTCTACTCTAGAAAATGTTCCATGTGCACTTGAAAATTGTGTATATTCTGCTGCTTTGGGGTAAAATGCTCTAAAGATACCAATTGAATCTATTTATTCTGGTGCTCATTTAAGGCTGCCGTCTTCTTCTTGATTTTCTACCCGAGAGATCTATTCTTTGAAGTCAATGAGTTGTTAAAATCCCCAAGTATGACTGTATTTCTGTTGATCTCTCCTTTTATGTTCATTAAGATTTAATTTACTATAATCAGTGATGTCCAACCCATGGCTAGTGGGATGCTTGTGGCCCTGGATGGCTATGAATGCAACCCAACACAAAATCATATATTTACTTGAAACATTATGAGATTTTTTTGTTTTTGTTAGTATTTGTGTATTTAACATATGGGCAAAGACAATCTTCTTCCATTGTGTCCCAGAGACGCCAAAAGGTTGGACAGCCCTGCTCACATTTAGGTGCTCCTATATCGGGTGCATAAATGTTTACTAGGGTTGTATTCTCTTGTTGGCTTGTTCCTTTTATCATTATGTAGTGGCCTTCTTTGTCTCTTACTATAGCCTTGGTTTTAAAGTCTGTTTTGTCAAAGTACTGCTACCCCAGCTTTTTTTTTTTCTTTTACATTTGCATGAAATATCTTTTTCTATCCCTTTACTTTTAGTCTCTGTTTATCTTCAATCTCAGGTGGGTCTCTTGAAGACAGCATATATATGGGTCTTGTTTTCTTACCCATTCAGTTATCCTTTGTCTTTTGGTTGGAGGATTTAAGTCATTTACATTTTAGGTGATTATTGATAGATATGTATGCAATGCCATTTTGTTGTTAGACTGTATTACTCTGGGTTTTTTTTCCCTCTTTCTTTTTTTTTTTCTTATTAGAGCAAGCCTTTTAACATTTGTTGCAGTACTGGTTTGGTGTTAACAAACTCCTTTAACTTTTTCTTGTCTGGAAAGCTCCTTATTACTCCTTTGATTTTAAATGATAGTTGTGCTGGGTACAGTAGTCTTGGTTGAAAGTCTTTGCTTTTCAATCATGTGAGTATTTCATGCCCTTCTCTTTTGGCCTGAAGTGTTTCTGATGAGTAATCAGTTGACAGTCTAATTGGTGCTCCCTTCTATGTAAGTACTTGGCTTTTCTCTTGCAGCTGTCAGGATTCTCTCATCTTTAAGCCTTGACATTTTAATTGTGATGTTTCTTAGTGTAGGCCTCTTTGGGTCCAACTTGTTTGGAACTCTGTGAGCTTCCTGGATTTATGCAACTATTCCTTCACCAGATTAGAGAAGTTTTCGGTTATCACTCCTTCAAACAGGTTCTCAATATCTTGTACCCTCTCTTCTCATATTCCCGTGATGTGGATGTTGTTACACTTCATATTGTCAACGATGTTTTTAAGCTCTCCTCATTTTGTTTTTTGTTTCTAATTGCTGCTCAGCCTGATTTTTTTTTCTACCTTAACTTCCAAAACACTGATTCAATCCTCTGCTTCATCCAAGCTACTGTTTATTCCTTGCAGTGTATTATTTATCTCAGATATTGCATTCTTTATTTCTGACTAATCCTTTTTTATGGTTTCTATGTCTTTTTTCATGCTGTTGAGTATTGTTATAATCATTACTCTAAACTCTCTCTCTGTGAATTGCTTACTTCCATTTCATCTAGTTCTTCTGGAAAATTCTCATGTTCTTTTCATTTGGGAACTGTTTCTTTGTCTTTCCATTTTGGGTGCTCCTTTATATTTTCTGCCAATGACAGTTAAACCAATCAGCTGTCAAACTGATCAGTTGTTAATCTATTCAGTCTGTGATTAGCAGTCAGGCTTAAGCACCACAGGGTGGGGCAGAGTAATTCCTGGGAATGGAGGTGATTGCTTCCCCTCGGGTTGATGACATTCACAGAGAAATGCTGTGCTTGAGAAAGACGACTCATGCAGTATGGTGAATGACTCAGCACAGGTTTCTTGGTGGCCTTCCCTGATATCTCTCCCAAGAGCCACCAACCCTAGACTCTCCTCAAGCATTTCTGGTCCACTCTGCCCTCTCATTGCCAGCACCAAGGGTAAGTGGCTGCAATTGAAACTCTATGCTTTGGCCCTTTAAAAGACTCTGCATCTCCAGCTGTCTTTCCCTGGTCAGCAGAACCCCTGTTGTTTTTCTAGCTGGATGTTATTTGGGATCCTTTCAAGCACTGGTGCTGTAGGCTGGGGAGCCCAGATTGGTGTTTAGAACCCACACTTCTCAGGGGAATTCACCTGGCTGCTGAAATACCACTCTCTATTTTCAGCTGCTACTCATGGGAGCCCAGCCCGTTCCCTCACATCTCTCCACACTCTCTACCAGTTACGTTGTGCTGAAGTGTTTTTTTCTCTCTGTCCATGGTTGTAAGGCTTCTCTCCAACTAGTGTTCAGTTGATTATTCAAGATGATTTCTCTACAATTTAGTTGTAATTCCAGATTGGTCCTGGGATGAGATTAATGTAGTTTTCACTTACTCCTCTGCCATCTTGGATCATTCTCCCAATTTGTACTTAATCCCTCAACCTTTTTCCTCATTCTATCTCTTTCCCCTCCCAAATGATAACACTCCAGATGATTTCCATTTTTATCATTCTGTTTCTGTTCTGCTTGTTTGCTTAGTTTATTTTTTAGAATCAATTGTTGATAGCTGTGAATTTATTGCCATTTTAATGTTCATAGTCTTGATCTTCTTTTCCTTAAATAAGTCCTTTAACATTTTATATAATAATGGCTTGGTGATGGTGAACTCCTTTGTCTGGAAAACAGTTCATCCTCCCTTTGATTCTAAATGATAGTTTTGTTGGATAGAGTAATTTAGGTTGTACATTCTTGCTTTTCATTACTTTGAATACTTCTTGCCAGAATCTTTTAGCCTGCAACGTTTCTTTTGAGAAATCAGCTGACAGTCTTATGGGAAATCCTTTATAGGTAATTATCTGCTTTTCCCTCACTACTTTTAAGATTCTTTCATTATCTTTAACCTTTGGTGTGGTCTACTTTGTGTCCATATTGTTTGGGATTCTCTGTGCTTCCTGGACTTGTATATCTACATCCTTCACCAAATTAGGGAAATTGTTTTTTTGTTTTTTTTTCCATTATTTTTTCAAATAAGTTTTCAATTTCTTACTGTTCCTATTCTCTTTCCAGCACCCCATGAGTCAAATGTTGGCCCTCTTGAAGTTGTCCCAGAGGCTCCTTAGCCGATCCCTGGTTTGTTTGTTTTGGATACTTTTTTCTTCTTGCTGTTCTGAGTGAATCCTTTTTTCTTCTTTATGTTCCAAATCGTTGATTTGATGTTCAGCTTTATCAACACCACCGTTGATTCCCTGTAAATTTTTCTTTATTTCACTTAGTGTAACCTTCATTTCTGCCTGGGTCTTTTTTACACTGTTCAAGTACCCAGTGAGTTCCTTGAGAATACTAATAACCAATGTTTTGAACTCTGCATCTGATAAATTGCTTATTTCCATTTTGTTTAGTTCCTCTTCTGGAGTTTTGTTTTGTTCTTTTGTGCCATATTTCTTTGTCTCTTCATTTTGGCAGCCTCCCTGTGTTTGTTTCTATGTATTAGGTAGAGCTTCTTCGATTCCCTGTTGTAGTAGCATGGCCTATTGTAGAAAAGCATGCCTGTTAGTTAGATGGAGAGGGGCCTTAGGTAATCCCTAGGGTGGGGCAGCCTGTGTGAACCAGGTTGATGGAGTCTCTGATGTGGTGTTGCTGCTGCTCTGTGGCTCAGTGTGTGGGAGGACTCAGAAAGGGGACAATGCCACTGCATGGCCTTTGGAGTTTTATCTGGGAGGAAGCTGTCCCCTGGCACTCTCCCTGATACCTGACACTTCAGTTTCTCCCCATATGTCACTACTGCCCTTCCAGCTGCTCCCCTAGTGTTGGAGCCCAGAGTGTGTGAGTCTGCGTTAAGTCCTAAGTCCATCACAGGCCATAAAGATGAGAGACTGAGAATCCCTCAGTTTCTTTCACTACTCCAACCATGACTTGTTTTTACAGCCAGAAATTATGTGGACTTATCTTCCTGGCACTGGAACCCATGGCTAGGTAGTCTGGTGTGGGGCTGAGATCCCTTGCTCCCAATGTATCCATCCTGATTTTTATCCATCACACATGGATGTGGGACAACCTGTTCTGTGTGTCTGCATATCTCTGTCCCTCCTACCCGTCTGGATGAATGTGATGACTTTAGTTCCTTGGTTGCCAGACTTCCATACAGTTCAGTTTTCTGATGATTCTGGGTGATATTTGTCTTGTAGGCTAGTTGTAATTTTTGCTGTGATTATGCAAGGACTCGAGCTGTGTTTACCTATGCCTCCATCTTGACTGAACATCTAATTCACATTTCTAATGAAATAAACACTTGGGAGAGAAACTTCCCCTAAACTTCTGAATCTTATAGAGGCAAGAATAATGATTCTGTCTGTCTTACTACGTAAAAACCTTACTTTACTAAAGTCTTAAAGGAATATTAGCTTCCTTCTATTTCTTTAACAACAGAAATTGTCTCTTTTTCATCTGTGATTGTGTGTGAAAAAATAATACCTTTTGCATAGAAAGCATGCTGTCAGTATTTATTAAAATTACCTGCTAAAGCCCTGGCTGGTGTAGCTCAGTGGATTGAGCGCGGGCTGGGAACCAAGAGGTCCCGGTTCGATTCCCAGTCAGGGCACATGCCTGGGTTGCAGGCCAGGTCCTCAGTGAGGGCCATGTGAGAGGCAACCATACATTGCTATTTCTCTCTTGCTGTTTCTCTCCCTCTCTTTCTCCCTCCCTTCCCCTCTCTCTAAAAATAAATTAAAAAAATAAAATAAAAAAATCTTAAAAAATAAAAAAATAAAGGTCAAAGCTTCCTTAAAAAAAAAAACCTGCTAAAATATTTTAAGTATATTTGTATACTTTTTTGTTTGACAACTCCTATATACTAAAAGTATAGTTTTATATGTAGGGATATTTTGGTACCTCAGAGTCTTCAATATGAGCACCATTAAGATTGTAGAATAATATGGAAATGTCTATTTAAATATGTAAATTTACATATGTAAATATGTAAGGCCTGGATGTTGATCATTTGACCACACTGATTTGGGGGAGGGTTTTTTTTGAGAACTGTTTTTCCTTACTAGTGATCAGTCTATTTAGATTTTCTGGTTTGTGATAGTTCAGTCTGGGAAGGTTGTATGATGCTGAGACTTTATCTTTTTCTTCTAGGTTGTCCAGTTTGGTGATCCGTTGCATACCTGTGATATTTGTTGTAATTTCTCTTTCATTTCTAATTTTGAGTCATGTCTTTTTTTTTCTTAGTGAGTCTAGCTAAACATTTGTTTTGTTTCTTTTTTCAAAGAACCAGCTCTTTGTTTCATGGAACTTTTCTATTGTCTTTTTAGTCTCCATTTCATTTATTTCTTCTTTGATTATTTTTTTTCTTCTACTGGCTTTGGACTTTGTTTCTTCCTTTTCTAGTCCCTCTAGGAGTAAGGTTATTGTTTACTTGAGATTTTTTGTTTGTTTCTTAAAGTAGGCCCGTATTGCTATAAACTTCTTTCTTGGTAGTACCTCTGCTGCATCTCATAGATTTTGTTGTCTCAAGTTTTTATTTTTGTTTGTCTCCATGAATTTTTAATTTCTCCTTTGTTTTTTTCATTGACCCAGTTTTTCAGTAGCATGTTGTTTAATCCTCACGTATTCATGGTTTTTCCATCTTTCTTATTGTAGTTAATTTCTGGTTTAATATCATTGTGGTTGTAAAAGATGCTTGATATGATTTGTCTTCTTAAATTTGAGACTTGTTTCTCAACATCTGGTCTGTCCTTCAGAATATTCCATATGCACTTTAGAAGAATGTATATTTTCTTGCTTTTGAATGAAATCCTTTGTATATCTATTAAGTCTATTTAGTCTAATGTGTCATTTAAGGCTCATGTTTCCTTGTTGACTTTCTGTCTGGATGATCTATCCTTTAGTTAAATAGGGTGTTAAAGTCTCTTAATATTATTGTGTTGCTATATTTCACCCTTTAGCTCTGTTAATAATTGCTTTATATATTTTGGTGTTCCTGAATTGGGTGCATATATATTAATAAATGTTGTCTTCTTGATAGATTGTCCCCTTTGTCATTATGTAATGTCCAGCTATGTCTTTTGTTATTTCTTGTGGTTTGAAGTCTATTTTGTCTGATATAAGTATGGCTATATGTTCTTTCTTTTGGATACTATTGGCTTGGAAGATGAGACTCCAAGCCAATGGAGTCTCATCTTCCACCTCTTCACTTTGAGCCTATGTCTGTCTTTGGAACTGAGAAGAGTCTACTGAAAGCAGCATTTAGTTGTGTCTTGTTTTTTAATTCAGCCAGCTACTCTTGATCGGTGAGTTTAGTTCATTTATATTTAGGCTGATTATTGATAGATGAGGATTTACAACTGCCATTTTTATCTTTTGTTTTCTGATTATTGTATATCTCTGTTGTTTCTTTTCCCTGTTTTGTCTGCTAATTTTGTTTGGTGGTTTTCTATAATATCTTCTGTTTACTCTTTTATATTTTGTGGTTACCATGAGGTTTGCATAAAATATCTCATAGATCAAATAGTCATTTTTCTTTTGATAGCATCTATTTTTGTTTGCCTATATAAGTTCTTTCCTTTTCTTCCTTCTCTTTTATATTTTTGTTGTCACAAATTATCCCTGTTTATGTTGTGTGTTACCAACTTGAAGTAGCTATAGTTATTCTTAATGCTTCCTCCCCTTTAGCCTTTATACTATAATTAAATGTTTAACAATCTATTATGGAATATGGTTAAAATTTTCTGATTCTGTCTACCACCTTATTCACAGTTTTATGTACTTTTGCCTTTCCTCTTGAGGTGGAGGAGCTCCTTTCAACATTCTTACAAGACAGGACTTGTGGTAAACTCCCTTGGCTTTTGTTTGTCTAGTAAAGCCTTTATTTCTCCTTTATATGTAAAGAATAACTTCTCCATATAGAGTATTCTTGGCTGGCAGTTTTCTCTCCTCGCTTATAGGGTTTCTTCTGAAAATTTTGATGATAGCCTGATGGGGTTCCTCTGTGTGTGTATGTGTGTGTGTGTGTGTGTGTTTCTGGCTGCCTATAGAACTCTTTCTTTATCATTGAATTTTGACATTTTTAATATAATGTGTCTTAGAGAAGGTCTTTTTGCATTGACATAATTAGGTGTTCTATTAGCTTCTTGTATTTGTATGTTCATTTCTTTCCCCAGGTTTGGGAACTTCTCATCTATTTTTTTTTTAATAGCCTCTCTCTTCCTCTCTTCCTTTTGGGATACCCATTATTCTTATGTTGCCCTTTCTAATAGAGTACATAGTTATCATAGAGTTCTTTCATTTTTTAAAAAAAAGTCTTTGTTCTCCTATTCCACCTTAATTATATCTGCATTTCTGTCTTTGAACTCACTAGTTAACTCTTCCATATGATCTACTCTATTTCCAATGCTTTTCGATGCATTCTTCATCTCATTTATTGAGTTTTTCAGGTGCAGAACTTGTTTGGTTCTTTTTTAAAGTTTTAATTTCTTTGGTAAAGTACTCTTTCTGTTTTTAATTTCATTCTTGAGCTCACTGAACTGCCTTTCTGAGTTTTCTTGTATCTCGTTGAATTTCTTCATGACAGTTATTTTGAATTCTCTCATTTACATAAGTCTTAAGTGACTTTGAGTTTTGTTCCTGGAGAATTATCATTTTCTTTTTGTGATATCATGGTTATGCATTGTGCTTGTTGGGTTCTCTACCAGTGCCTCTGATGTGGTGAATACCTTTCTTATTTAGATCAAGTTTTGTTTACTTTGATTTTAATAGTTTAATAGGTTGGTAATTACAGGCCTTTCTTTTGTTTTCCAGTAGATGACACTATCTTACAGGTTTTGGGTTTTTCTTACCTGGGTTGACTCTCACTGTATTTGAGAGCCAGCATTTTCTACTCTGTACCACCTCTGCTAGAGGTGTTGCAGGTGCTCTCTTCATCATTGCTTGTGCCTCCAGGATCACTAGTGGCTTTCTGCTGCTAATGATGCTGTAGTCATTGGTGTTGCTGTTGTGTCACCAGGATGGTGGATGTCCCCACTGTGTCAGGGGGTCACCTTGGTCTCAGGCTCCACGGGTGGGGTGGGTAGAAGGTGAGCTGAGGTCTTGAGCTCTGCCACCACTGCTGCCTGATTGCCTGTGACCACTGACACTATTGTGGACAGCAGTTGTGTGCACCTCCTCTGCTGCTGCTACCTGGCTCTCTGGTAGTGTGAGCAGTAATACGAATATAAAACGTTTATTTAGGGTGCAACTCTGTCCCTTTTAAGTGACCCTTTTTTCCCTTTTAGGAGAGAAACAACCTCTTAAAGGTAAGTAAGAGCTGGGGAATGAGGAGGATAAGAAAACAGATTGACAGAAAATAAATAGGTAAAAATATGGAAAATTAGATAATTTTAAAGGTAAGAGAGAAAAATGAATTTGAATGCTTTAAATAATTAGAATCAAAAGTAAATGAAGAGTCAGAGGATCTTCATTTTAAGCAGCTTTTAAACTACTCTGTAGGAACTACATATCTAGGGTAGTTTATGTTCAGTTTGGTTTTTAAAACTGCTTTTCGAAAATATACTAAACAGTTGTACAATAAGTATATCTAAGTAAAAGAAAATGGTAACATGTTTTCTTGAGGGAGAGGTTAATAGATTATCTTTGTTTCAAGGTAGTTGTTATGTTTTAGGCAATGGATAGAAAATGGGAAATGGTCTGTTTTCTATAGGAAAAATCTTTGCTATCCTTAATTTCTCAGATTTGTGCTTTTCCCTACATTATGATGATTGGATTTTTATTAGAATCAAATTTACTGAAGGCCTTTGGTTAGAATTGACATTATTATTTGTTTAGGTGAAGGTAGGCCCAGTAGACATGGTTTTTTCTGACCCTTCAAATATTTTTAAAATCTTAACGTTTTTATATCTGAAACAATTAAAGAAATATGCAGTTATAATGAAGTCTATTCTTGACACTCTGGGCACTCTGTAAATATTTATTAGTTGAATAAATGATCTCAGTATATAAATATCCTCTCTTTAAAAATTTTTAAATTTTATTTTGTATTGGTTTCAGGTATACAAGTTAGTATATGCATAGTTATATATTTTACAGTGTTCTACTCACTATTTCTAGTACCTCATCTGGCACCATACATAGTTATCACACAATTATTGACTATATTTCCTGTGCTTTACTTACTTCCTCGCAACTATTTTGTAACTACCTATTTTAATCCCTTCACCTCTTTCCCCCATTGCCTCAGCCCTCCTCCCCTCCAGCAACCACCAGTTTTCTCTATCTATGACTCTGTTTCAATTGTATTTTGTTCCTTAGATTCTACATATAAGTGAAATTGTATGGTATTTGTCTTTCTCTGACTGACTTATTTCACTGAGCATAATACCCTCTAGGTCCATACATGCTGTCGTAAATGATAAGAGTTCATTCATTTTTATGGCCGAGTAATATTCCATTGTATGTGTGTACCACAGCTTTTTTATCTACTTGTTTAGCACTTGGGTTGCTTCCAAAACTTGACTATTGTAAATAATGCTGCAATAAATGTAGGGGTATATATAATCTTTTGAATCAGTGTTTTGGTTTTCTTCAGATAAATCCCCAGAAGCAGAATCACTGGGTCATAAGGCAGACCCATTTTTAATTTTTTTAGGAAACTCCATACTGTTTTCCACAGTGGCTGCACCAATCTGCATTCTTGTTAACCATGAATGAGGATTCCCTTTTTTCTATATCCTCGCCAACACTTGTCATTTGTGGATTTATTGATGATACCTATTCTGACAGGTGTGTGGTGATACCTAATTGTGGTTTTAATTTACATTTCTGTGACAATTAGTGACATTGAGCATCTTTTAATATATCTATTGGCATTTCTGTGTCCTGTTTGGAGATGTAACTATTCAGGTTCTCTGTCCAGTTTTTGACTGGATTGTTTGTTTTGTTTTGTTTTATGGTGTTGAGTATTATGAGTTCTTTATATAGTTTGGATATTAACCTCTTATCAAATGTATCATTGTTGATTATGTTCTCCCATTCAGTAGGTTGTCTCTTCATTTTTTTTATGTTTTCTTTGCTGTGCAAAAACGTTTTAGTTTGATGTAATTATATTTATTTTTTTTTAAGATTTTATTTTTAGAGGTAGGGAGGGAGGGAGAAAGAGAGCAAGAGAAACATTGATGTGTGGTCGCCTCTCATGCACCCCTTACTGGGGACCTGGCCCACAACCCAGGCATGTGCCCTGACTGGGAATCAAACTGGCAATGCTTTGGTTCCCAGGCCAGCACTCAATCCACTGAGCCACACCAGCCAGGGCTAAAAAATAATGTTTTAAATAAATAAAATAAGAGCTATATATGAGATATGTTTGTATATATATTACTTATTAATTATTGTATTGTTTTTTCTATATGAACAGTTGTAAACCTGCTTTTGTGCCACCCTTTCTCCCCCCCCCCCCCAAAAAAGGTACTTGTCTGCCTTTACTCAGTCACATTTCACCTCAGTCCCTTTGGGATTAGGGTTTCTCCATTTTTTTGCTCTTTGTCCCTCTTGAGATTTTTTTGTCATTTGGGGGTTTAACAAATGAACCTAGCCCGAAGGAGGCCATGCCAGATATCCATTGATTGATCAATCAGTAGTTCAAAGATAAGTGTTTTTAAGTGCTTGATACATTAAAATGTATTGAGTATTTTTACAACAATTAATAGAAAAAGGTTATCCCTCTTTTGTTATCATTGCATATGTACAGTATTTTAACTACATTTTAGGTCATGTCACTTTTTATTGGCATATTTTCATTTTTAGCAGAACCTTACCACCACTTACAAAGTTGAGAGAGCAGAAATCTGGGTTTCAAATATTCATCTTGCGCATTCATTTGTTAACAAGTTGAGAACTATCTATAGAAAAGCCACTTCTTGTTAAGTAAGGAAACCAAGGCTAGATATATTGTGATTTAATCAAATCCACCTAACTACCTGTATGAATTGGTGGAATTTCCACAAATAGCCTCATTAGAGAGTTGTTGAACTAAATTTGATTAAAATTTGTCACAAAATCCATGTTTAACATGCATTGCACCTTACTGAGCCATAGTCCCACATTAATCTTATTTAAACCTTAAAAGAGTAAGAAACCTGAGGTTCATGAATGTCTCATAGCTAGTTACTGATAGATCTGGAACTCAAATGAAGGTTTTCTGACTGCAAAAATTGTGATTTTTATTACTATACCAAGAGATCTCAGAATCAACTGGGGAGTTTAAACATACAGGTGTCTGAACTCACATCAACCTTTCTCAAGTGATTATGATACAAAATCACGGAACTATAATAATTCTTGTGTGCTAGATCTCCTTCCCCTCCCCATAACATCTAGAACCTCCCCTTACATATATAGAAATGCAGTAAATATTTATTGACTTATTTTAGGAATAAACAATAGAATTATCTTCATTTTAACACTTATTCATTTCTAATTGTAAGGACAATGTCTTATAGATCCTCAAGTAACAAAGGGGGAGGAGAATATGACTTTGTAACTTAATCAGTATATGTGCTACTAGCTAATGGTTATTGAACAACTACTGTACCAATTACTGCTGTAAGCATTCTACATGTAATTAACCTATTTCATCCTCTCAACAACCCTTGTGAGATAGCAATTATTATCTTCATTTTACGGACAAGAAAAATGATACATAGACTTGACCAGTTAGACATAACTGAGTGGCTGAGTTGGGACCTGAACTCTAGAATGTCTTATTTCTAAAGATCTAAAACCAAATGCTGTAAGCCAAGAACCTTACACATAATTCATCTCTGAACCCCAACACCACCCCTATCAAAAGAGCAACTTGGCTTTATATACATTGTATTACTTGATGTTGGGGCAAAGAAACATCTCTTTTGCTTTTAATTGCAAAATGTAATTTTTCTTCCCAGTGTTGAAAGAACACTTTTTTTGAAAGATTGTATTTATTTATTTTCAGAGAGAGGAGAAGGGAGGGAGAAAAAGGGGGAGAGAAACATCGATTGATTACCCCTTGCAGGCTCCCATCTGTGGACCTGGCCCACAACCCAGGCATGTGTCGTGACAGGGAATCAAACCAGCAACCTTTCCGTTCCCAGGCCAGCACTCAATCCACAGAGCCACACCAGCCAGAGCTGTTGTCCCATTTTTTTTGTGCATTCATTGGTTGATTCTTGCATGTGCCCTGACTGGAGATCAAATCCACAACCTTGGCCTATCAGGACAATGTTCTGCCCAACTGAGCTACCTAGCTAGGGCCTGAAAGAACATTTTATTTCACTTACTAATCCTGTTCTTTGAGGAGAGAGTCCACCAAAAGCATCTTAAGGAGTAAACAATATCATGTTTTATATTAGAATTTGTAAAGGTTCTTTACTCATTTATACTAGAGAAAGATCTTAGTTTTTATTACCCTAAAAGTGTATCATTTGATTACACCTTCTACCTTCTCATCTTTTTTGGAAGAAATCTTCATCAGTTGGCTTCAAGATATTTTTGCTAAAGATGATGTTATTAGAGTCCATAACTATAGGTATAAAAGTGTGTGCTTTAAACTTTAACCTAGTAGAGAGTATTATAAAATACTTTTTTGATTAACTGAAACCAGAAAGCCTTTTCCAGTTCATATTGCTGAAAATGTTTAAAAAATAAACACTTCAATTTAACTTTGGTAGACAGAATAGACTGAAAATAATTTAGAATATTCCAATACACTAAGTTTTTGTAAGCATTCATAATGATTGTATAGAAATATGGTGTAGATTATTTAGATTAAGTTGAATAAATAACTGAGTCTAGATTAGACTGTGGCCTGGAGGTTTCTTTGTAAACTGAATCTTTTATTTAACAAATTATTATTTACTTAATACGTGAAGTCACTATTCTTAAACTCTGAAGATTCAGTGATGAGTAAGATAGACCCTATTCACTGTCCCACATGAAGTTTATAGTCTCCTAGGGGAGACAGTAAAGGTATTTAATAAAGTGACAGAGGGCTGTGATTAAAAGGAATAGAAAGGGTGCTATGTAAGCTCATAGCAGGAACATTAAAATTAATCTAGGGTTTACCTAGTGCACTGTTGGTGGGATTGCAGACTGGTGAAACCACTATGGAACACAGTATGGAATTTCCTCAGAAAACTAAAAATGGAACTGCCTTTTGACCCAGCAATTCCACTGCTAGGATTATATCCTAAGAACCCTAAAACACCAATCCAAAAGAACCTATGCACCCCAATGTTCATAGCAGCACAATTTACAATAACCAAGTGCTGGAAGCAACCCAAGTGCCCATCAGTAAATGAGTGGATTGAAAAACTGTGGTATATTTACACAATGGAATTCTATGTAGCAGAAAGAAAGGAGCTCCTACCCTTTGCAATAGCATGGATGGAACTGAATAGCATTATGCTAAGTGATATAAGCCAGGGGGCAAAAAACAAATACCATACGATCTCACCATTAACAGGAACCTAATCAACAAAATGAACAAGCAAGCAAAGTATAGCTAAAGACATTGAAATTGAGAACAGGCTGACAGTGATCAGAAGGGAGAGGGGAAGGGATAATGGGGGAAAAGGGTGAAGGGTTTACAGGAACAATTATGAAGGACATATGGACAACAACAAAGGAGGGAGTGGAAATGGAGGGAGGCAGGGAAGGTTGCAGTGGTGGGGAGGGGTGGGGGGAAAGGCAGAAAACTGTACTTGAACAACAGTAAAATTTTTTTTTAATTAATCTAGGGTTTAGAACATACTTCCTAGAGAACACATAAAGGATGAGTCCTGTTTTTTACTTTTTAACTCCCCAAAGCAGAAGGCTAAAAAGTTTTATTAATTAGTGGTTTAATTTTATGAGGAATTGAATCTTTTAAAAAATGTATTTACTGAGGTGACACTGGTTAATAAAATTACATAGGTTATAAGTATGGAATTCTACAATACATCATCTGTATTTTGCATTGTGTGTTTACCACCCAAAGTCAAATCTCCTTCCATCACCATGTATTTTACCTTTCACTCTTAACTACCTCACCTCCAACTCCCTACACTTCTAGTAACTACCATGCTGTTGTCTGTGTCTCAGTTTTGGGTTGGTTGGTTGTCTTATTTGTTAATTTGTTGCTTTCAGTTTTATATTTTACATATGAATGAAATGATATGGTTCTTGACTTTTTTTGACCAATTTTCTTTGCTTACTCACATGATATTCTCAAGATCCATCCATGTTGTCACAAATGGGAATACTTCATCTTTTCTTATGGTTGAGTAGTATTCCGTTGTATATATATACCACATCATCTGTATCCAATCATCTATCGAAGGACACTTTGGTTTCTGTGTCTTGCCCACCTGAATAGTGCTTCACTTAATACAGGCATACATATATATTTACAAATAAATGTTTTCAAATTTTTTGTGTAGATCCCAGAAGAGGGGTTGGTAGGTCATATGGTTATTCTATTCTTCAATTTTTTGAGGAACCTCTATACTGTTTTATTTTACTTTATTTTTATTGCATTTTTTCCGTTACCATTTATCTCCCTTATACCCTCTTTCACCTCCACCCATCCCTCTTCCCTCCCCTCTTCCTCAGTCACCACACTGTTGTCCATGCCCATGAGTCCTTTTACTTTTTGGCTTGATCCCTCCATCCCCTAACCACCCCCTTCCCAGATCTGCCAGCCTGCTCTCTATTAGTCTGTCTCTGTATACTATCAGTTTACATTCCCACCAGCAGTGAATGAGGGTCTTTCTCTGCGCAACCTTTCCAACACTTGTTATTATTTGTCTTGTTGGTGATAGCCATCTAACAGGCGTGAGGTGGTATCTCATATCTGTTGGCCAGTTTTATGTCTTCTTGGGAGAAGTGTCCATTTAGGTATTCTTCCCATTTTTTAATTGGATTTGTTGTTGTTGTTGAGTTGTACAGGTTCTTTATATATTTATGATAACTGCTCCTCATAGGTGTTGTTGCAAATATCTTCTCCTGTTTAGTTGGTTGTCTTTTTGTTTCATTTGTGGTTTCTTTTGCTGTGTCATCCCATTCATTTCTTTTTGCTTTTACTTCCCTTGCCTTTGAGGTCAAATTCATAAAATTCTAAGACCAAGGTCCATAAGTTCAGTACCTATGTTTTCTTCTATGTAATTTATTGTTTCAGGTCTTATATTTAGGTTTTTTATCAATTTTGAGTTAATTTTTGTGTATGGTGACAAATACTCTATAGTTTCATTCTTTTGCATGTGGCTTCCGAATTTTCCCAGCACCATTTATTGAAGGGGCTTTGTTTTCTCCATTGTATGGGTTTTTGGCTCCTTTCTTGAGAATTATGTAACCATTTCCATGTGGGTGTATTTCTGGGCTCCCCATTCTATTCCATTGGTCTGTGTGTCGGTCTTTCTGCCAATACTATGCTGTTTTGATGGTCACTTAGTAGTGTATTTTGAAGTTAACGAGTGTGATACCTATGGTTTTATTCTTTTTTTCGCAGGATTACTTTGACTTTTGGGGGTCTTTTGTGGTTTCATACAAATCTGATGATATTTTATTCTATTTCTTTTAAAAATGACATTGGAATTTTGATGGGAATTGCATGAAATCTGTATATTGCTTTGGGTACTATGGCCACTTTAACTATGTTGATTCTTCCAGTCCATCAACGTAGAATAACTTTCCAGTTCTTTGTGTCTTTACTTTCTTTTAACAATGTCTTTGTAGTTTTGAGTATATGGGTTCTCATATCCATACGTATATTCCTAGCTGTTTTATTCTTTGTGTTACAATTGCCAAAGAAACTAGGTTTGGTGTGGGTTTTTTGGGGGTTTTTTGTTTTGTTTTGTTTTGTTTTTTCAGAAATTTTACTGTTAATATATAGGAATGCAGTGGATTTTTTGGACATCGATTTTATATACTGCAGCTTTACTGTATTTGTTTATTGTTGTTAATAATTTTTTATGGAGTCTAAGGTTTCTATATAAAGGATCAATCATACCATCTGCAAAAAGTGATAGTTTTATTATGCATTCCCGACTTCAATGTCTTTCACTTGCCTGATTGCTCCAGTAACTATGTTGAATAACAGTGGTGAGAGTGAGTTTCCTTGCCTTGTTCCTGATTTTAGAGGAAATGCTTTCTTTCAGTTTTTTAACATTGAGCAGGATATTAGCTGAGCATTTGTCATATATGCCCTTTATTATGTTGAAGTATTTTTCTTCTATACCCATTTACTGTTTTAATCCTAAATAGATGTTGTACTTTGTCAAAATTTTTTGCATCTATTTATATGGTTATCTGATTTTTAGTCTTTATTTTGTTAATGTGGTATATTACATCGATTGATTTGCATATGATGAACCATCCTTGTGCCCTGGAGTTAATCCCACTCAATTGTGATATATTATCTGTTTTAATGTATTGTTGTATTCAACATGTTAGTATTTTGTTGAGGAATTTTTGCATCTTTATTTGTTAGAGATAGTGGTTTCTAATTTCCTTTTGTGTGTGTGTTATCCTTTCCACATTCTGGTATCGGGATAATGTTGGCCTCATACAATATGTTAGGAAGGATTGCCTCTTCTACAGCTTTTAGGAAGAGTTTGAGAAGGATAGGTATCAAATGTTTTTTGAATGTTTCGTAGCATTCACTAGTGAAGCCATCTGGTCCCGGACTTTTTACTTTGGGGGATGATTTTGATAGTTGTTTCCATTTCCTCACTGTTGATTGGTCTATTTGGATTTTCCAGTTCTTCATGATTCAGTCTAGGAAGGTTATATATCTCTAAGAACTAGTCGATTTCTTCTGGGTTATTGAGTTTGGTGTATGTAGTCTTTCATAGAATTCTTGTATCATCCTTTATTTCTGTGGTGTCTGTTGTAACTTCTCCTTCATTTCTGATTTTGTTTTAGTCTCTTCTCTCTTTTTTTTTAGTGAGCCTACCCAGAGGTTTGTCAGTTGCATTAATCTTTTTAAAGAACCAGCACTTTATTTTCTTCCTTTTGCTGACTTTGGGATGTATTTGTTCTTCTTTTTCTAGTTATTTAAGATGTAATGTTAGGTTATTTATTTGGAGTTTTTATTGTTTCTTGAGAAAGGCCTGTTATGATATAAACTTTTCTAATGACTGGTTTTGTTTGATTCCATAAGTTTGTATATATTGTATGGTCATTCTCATTTTTCTCTATGTATCTTTTGATCTCTCCTTTTATTTCATCTTTGACCCAGTCATTTTTTAGTAGCATATTGTTTGATCTCCACACATTTGTGGTATTTTTTCTGCTTTCTTTGTGCAGTTGATTTCCAGTTTCAAAGCATTGTGGTCTTACAGTGTACTTGGTATGTTTTCAGTCTTCTAAATGTGTTAAAGCTAGTATAGTGTCTTAGCATACAGCCTGTCTTTGAGAATGTTCCATGTGCTCTAGGGCAGGGGTGTCAAACTCATTTTCACTGGGGGTCACATCAGCCTCGTGGTTGCCTTCAAAGGACTGAAATAATTTTAGGACAGTATAAATATAACTGCTCCTTAACTGTTAAGGAGTTGAAATTACATTCGGCCCTTTAAGGCAACAGCAAGGCTGATGTGGCCTCCAGTGAAAATGAGTTTGACACCCCTGCTCTAGGGAATGTATAATCCAGTGTTCTAGGGTAAAAGACTCTGTAAATGTTAATTATGTCCATTTTGTCTAATATTTCATTTAAAGCCAATATTTTCTTATAGATTTTCTGATTGAATAATTTATTCATAGCTTTCAATGGGGTATTTAGGGCCCATACTATAATTATCTTTTTGTTAGTTTCTCCCTTTAGTTCTGTTAGTATGTGTTTTATATATTTGGCGTTACCTGATTGGGTGCATATTTATGTGTTATGTTTTCTTGATATATTACCCCTTTATCATTATAAAATTACTATCTTTGTCTTTTGTTACCTTTTTTCTTGAAATCAGTTTGTTAGATATAAGTATAATTATACTCACTTCACTCTAGATGCCATTCGTTTGGAGAATCATTTGCCATGCTTTCACTTTGAGACTTGATTTTTCCTCCAGCTGAGAAGTATCTCCTGAAGAGAGCATATGGCTTGGGTTTTATTTTTTTTTTAACAAATATGCTACTTTGTACCTTTTCATTGGTGAATTCAGTACATTTATCTTTAGGGTAATTATTGTCTATGACAATTTCCTTTAGGCATTTTTTCTTTTGTTTTCTAGTAGCTTTGGGTCTCCATTGTTTCTTTCTCCTTGTGTTTCTATCTGTTGTTTTAGTTTAGAGATATTCTCTTTTAGGGATGTCTTTCTGTTTATTTTTAAGTTATATGTCTCAGTTTTCGAATTTTCTTTTTACTGTGGTTTATGCAAAAGAAATTTTCATACATATAATAGCCTTTTTTCCCCCTGAATTCATCTTACCTCCATTCCCCTTTGCAAATTCAGACCTTTATCCCCACCCTTTTTGTTTTCGTTGTCACAGATTATCCCTATTTATGCTGTTAGTTCATATTCAAATTGCAATACCTATTGTCTTCTATTTGTAATATTTTTACCTCCTTTAACTCTTCTGTTATTTTTTTAATGTTGTATTATTATTATTTTTTACTTCATTGTTGTTCTGCATACTCTCCCCTCCTCTCCACCTCCAATCCCACCTCCCTCCCCTGCCTCCCTCCCCCACTTGGTTCTGTCTATGTGTCCTCTATAGTGGTTCCTAAAAAACCCTTCTCCCCGTTGCCCTCTCCCCCCTCCCCCCTGGCTATTGTTAGATTGTTCTTAATTTCAATGTCTCTGGTTATGTTTTGCTTGCTTTCTGCTTTGGTTGGTTATGATCCGGTTAAAGGTGAGATCATATGGTACTTGTCTCTCACCGCCTGGCTTACTTCACTTAGCATAATGCTCTCCAGTTCCATCCATGCTGTTGCAAAGGGTATAAGCTCCTTCTTCCTCTCTGCTGCGTAGAATTCCATTGTGTAAATGTACCATAGTTTCTCGATCCACTCATTTGTAGATGGGCACTTAGGTTGTTTCTAGCACTTGGCTATTGTGAATTGTGCTGCTATGATCATTGGAGTGCATAGGTTCTTTTGAATTGGTTTTTCAGGGTTCTTAGGGAATAATCCCAGTAGTGGAATTGCTGGGTCAAAAGGCAGTTCCATTTTTATTTTTCTGAGGAAATCGAATTAAAAAATGGGCAAAAGACATGAACACACCCTTCTCGAAAGAGGACATACAGAGGGCCCAGAGACATATGAAAAGATGCTCAACATCATTAGCCATCAGAGAGATGCAAATTAAAACCACAAGAGATACCACCTCACACCAGTCAGAATGGCCATCATCAACAAAGCAACAGATAACTGTTGGAGGGGATGTGGAGAAAAGGGAACCCTACTGCACTGTTGGTGGGAATGCAGACTGGTGCAGCCACTGTGGAAAACAGTATGGAATTTTCTTCTGTTATTTTTAAGATACCCTGCTCTGAAAAAGAGTTATAATATCCTGTGTCTATCTTTTAGTAATTTTACTAATAGTTTTGTATCCCTTTATCGTTCATTTCAGGTAGAATACACAAAACCCACTCAGTTATTTCCCATACTGGAGGTCTTGTGATAGTAACTTTACTCAGCTTCTATATGTTTGCTAGTCTTCATTTCTCCTTCATATTTAAGGGACAACTTCACTGGATATATATATATTTTTTTTTGCTTACATGATTATATGTTTTATTTAGATTATATCTTACTGATTATGCTATTACAGTTGTCCTGATTTTTCCCTTTTTGCTCCCCTCCACCCAGAAACCCCCACTCCCTCACACAATCCCCACACCATTGTTCCTGTCCATGACTCTCATGTACAAGCACTTTGGATACTCCACATCCTATACTGTACTTCACATCCCCATGGTTATTCTGTAACTAGCTATTTGTACTTCTTAATACCCTCACCTCTTAACCCATTCCTCTGCAGTACCCTCCCATCTGGCAACCATTAAAACACTCTATATGCATGATTCTTCTGGTTTGCTTAGTTTGTTTTTAGACTCATTGTTGATATTTATTTTTTGCCATTTTATTGTTCACAGTTTTGATCTCCTTTTTCTTTTTTTTTAAAGACTTTATTGATGTTCAGAGAAAGGGAGGGAGAGAGGGAGAGAAACATCAATGTGTGGTTGCCTCTCGCATGGCCCCTACTGGGTACCTGGTCTGCAACCCAGGCATGTACCCTGACTGTGAATCCATCCAGTGACCCATTGTTCACAGGCTGGCGCTCAGCCAGTAAGACACACCAGCCAGAGCTGATTCTTTTTCTTAAATAAGTCCCTTTAACATTTCATATAATAATGGTTTGGTAATGATGAACTCCTTTAGTTGTTTCTTCTCTGAGAAGCTCTTTATCTGTCCTTTGATTCCAAATGATAGCTTTGCTGGAAAGAACAATCTTGGCTATAAGTCCCTGCTTTCCATGACTTTAAATATTTCTTTCCAATCTCTTCTAGCCTGCAAAATTTCTTTTGAGAAATCAACTCACAGTTTTGTGGGGACTCCCCTGTAGATAACTAATTTTTCTCTTGCTGCTTTTAAGATTCTCTCTTTACCTTTAACCTTTGGTGTTTTAATTATGATGTGTCTTTTTCTTTTTAATATATTTTATTGATTATGCTATTACAGTTGTCCCATTTTCCCCCTTCTTCCCCTCTACCCCTACCCTCCCATTCCCCGCCCTTTAGTTTTTGTCCGTACGTCATACACATAAGTTCTTTGGCTTCTACATTTCCTATACTATTCTTAACCTCCCCCTGTCTGTTTTCTACCTACCATTTATGCCACTTATTCTCTGCACCTTTTCCCCCCTCTCTCCCCCTACCACTCCCCTGTTGATATCCCCGCATGCCTTATATAAATCCCTTTAACATTTCATATAGTAAAGGCTGGGTGATGATGAACTCCTTGAACTTTTTTTTTTTTTCTTGGAAATAGTCTTTATATGCAGTCTATAATGAATGCTATTTATTTTTTCTTTTCTTTTTTTTATTTTATTTTTTTTGTTCAATTAGTTATTTGCATCCTCTCCCCTCCCCTCCTCCCTTCCCCTCCAGCCCAGCCTCCCTCCCCAGCCTCCCCCCTCCCCCTTAGTTCTGTCCCTGTGTCCTCTACAGTGATTCTTGACAACTCTTCTCCCCATTGTCCCCTCCCCCCTCCTCCCTGGCTATTGTTAGACTGTTCTTAATTTCAATGTCTCTGGTTATGTTTTGTTTGCTTTCTACTTTTGTTGGTTATGATCCCATTAAAGGTGAGATCATATGGTATTTGTCCCTCACTGCCTGGCTTACTTCACTTAGCATAATGATCCCAGTTCCATCCATGCTGTTGCAAAGGGTATAAGCTCCTTCTTCCTTTCTGCTGCGTAGAATTCCATTGTGTAAATGTGCCATAGTTTCTCGATCCATTCATTTGTAGATGGGCACTTAGGTTGTTTCCAGCACTTAGCTATTATGAATTGTCCTGCTATGAACATAGGAGTGCAAAGGTTCTTTTGAATAGGTTTTTCAGGATTCCTAGGGTATAATGCCAGTAGTGGAATTGCTGGGTCGAAAGGCAGTTCCATTTTCATTTTTCTGAGGAAGTTCCATACTGTTTTCCACAATGGCTGCACCAGTCTGCATTCCCACCAACAGTGCAGTAGGGTTCCCTTTTCTCCACATCCCCTCCAACAGTTATCTGTTGCTTT
>PVJI01010921.1:0-58268 GCA_004026765.1 Micronycteris hirsuta | reverse complement strand
TCCCTTCGCTCTGCACCTTCTGGTTCACCAAACTTGATGAATGTATCTTCTTTAATTCCTTGGTTGTCGGACTTCCTCTCAATATGATTTTCTGTCAGATCTGGCTGTGTTTGGATGTGTATATTTCTTTTTTTCCCCTTGTTTGGTTGTGCGAGGTTGTACGGTGCATTCACCTATGCCGCCATCTTAGGAAGTCCCCTCCTCTATAAATCTTAATTCATATTTTAACCATACATATCTGTGCTTTACCTAAATGCTGCTTGCTGATAACAAAATTTTACTAAAGATTGTTCTAAGTTTCAAAAGTTATTATTTGACATAGATGGAAGAGAACATTGTTTAAAAGTTGTTTGGAATAGTATATAAAACCAATATTCTTATTTTTAAAGATTTTATTTATTTATTTTCAGAGAAGGAGGGAGAAAGAGAGGAAGAGAAACATTGATTGCCCTTTTGCATGCCCCCCAACCAGGGAACCTGGCCTGCAACCCAGGCATGTGCCCTGACAGGGAATCAAACTGGCGACCTTTCATTTTGCAGGACAGTGCCAAGCCCACTGAGTCACACCAGTCAGGGCAGTGCCAATATTCTTTACAAATTCAAATTGATATTGGAATGGTTAAATATGTCTCTCATTTACCTTCTGGATTTTCGGAATTGGCTTAAAAGTTTTTCCTCAACCCCTAGGTTGTTTGTATTTTAGTTGTTTGTGTTTTTTTCCTCTTTCACTAACATGTGATTTCCACATAATAGGGATTTATTCATCTTACTCATCATCACTGGATCCCCAGAACCTAGAATAATACCTGGAACTTTGTAGGGGCTCAATAAATACCTAGTGAAAATGTAAGAAGAAAAGATAGGGTGATATTTCTCAAGCCATTTAATATTATTTACAGGTCTATTAAGATACAGTTATGGGAGCCCGGCTGGTATAGCTCAGTGGATTGAGCTCGGGCTTGGAACCAGGGGGTCCTGGTTCGATTCCCAGTCGGGACACATGCCTGGGTTGCGGGCTGGGTCCTCAGTGGGGGCCATGTGGGAGGCAACCATACATTGCTGTTTCTCCCTCTCTTTGTTCCTCCCTTCTCCTCTCTCTAAAAATAAATAAATTTTAAAAAAATCTTAAAAAAAAATAAGATACAGTTATGGGTTCTGGGACAAGAAAGTATAGACTCACTTTTCCCTATTCCTTCTAAGTCCACTAATTGCCTTGGAAATAATTCAACAATCATAAAAGGACTTTGAAATATAGAGAGAAGAAAATGGACTGGCTAGGGACCTCACATCTTGAAGAATGACACCAACTTTCCTGGGTTTTCTTTTTGTCTCCATTTATCTGAATTAGGCACCAGAGAGGTCTGCAACTCAGAACTGGCAATAGGCATGGGCAAAAAGTCAATCAGTCAATAAATAAAGAGAGCCTGCTCTCTTTGGCCAGAAGGCCAGGAAAGGGAAAGCCCACAGAGACTTGTTGGGATGACTCATACTTAGTGACAGCAGCTGACCCAGCCCCGACCCATATTGTAGTAGCAATAACAGAACTTGGGAGGGTCAACCCTCCCCGTGCGCTATACCTGCTAAGTAACAGTGAGCTCAGTCTGCCAGCAGTGGAACTCAGGAGGGCCACATACATGCCAGGTCGGTCTAACTACAGAAATGGCAATGGCAGAACCCAGAAGGGCAACCTATCCCCTGCCCCACATCAGGCTGCAGCACACATGCCACTCCACCTGCATCGGTGGTGCCAGCAGACCTTGTGTCTCCCTATCATTCCCCTAAGAGCAGATAGAGACCCAGAACTAGCAGCTCCTAGCCCTCCACCCAAGAGCAGAAAAGATCCAGGCCAAGTGTACCCTAGCCCTCCACCCTGTGACAGAAGGCAATTCAGTGGCAGAAGGTGAACCAAACCCAAACCTCCACCTAGTGGCTTGGAGTTGCCCAGACTCTGTAGTCTGGACCTTCTCTACCCAGTGGTAGAAGGCAGACCACTCAGGTGCTTCCCCACCCCCAGCAACACTAGCAAAGGTAGAACGAAAAGTCCATTAGTACCAGGAGACTACAGAATATACCAAAAGAAATACTTTTCCTCCTGCAGGTCCAGCATCCCTCATCCCCACCTAGTAACACCAGGCAGCACCTTTCACTCTTGCAGTCAGTACCAGCAGGATTCCAACTGGAGTTCATGCAGAGCTAGAACAGAAAGCAGACCAGACTAGGGCTCAGAAAACTAAATTGTCAATGGCCATAGAAAGACTTGTATCTTTGTCTGAGCATTAGACAAATGTCCTTTTCTTACTTTTCTATACCAGTAGAAATACCTGTTTGTCAGTGGTCTCCTTAGGAGGAATAAAAGACTCTTGCTCAACTCATTCTACCTTTTCTCATTTTCCAGAAGGGAAAAAAGCTATGATAAGGATTTTTCTGTAAATAAATTTTGAGGAAAATTATGTAAGACCTGCCAAGCAATAACTGTAGGTGATGCATTTATTTGTCATTGGATATTTATATTCATTTTCTAATTGAACTGTAATATAAACTTGTCTTTAAATATTGGAAATTTTTAGACAGGAAATACTATTAATGAAAATATGTAACACTGCATTGTAAAATTAACCAAACAATCCACAGCAAACTAAAATGACTACAGTAAAAGTAAAGAAAGATTAATTCATTAATTTCTTCATTTATTAAAAGAATATTCATTGATTACTTACTATACATCAGGCAACAACGAAATCTCTGCCTTTGTGGAGCTCATATTCTAATAGAATTCAAAAGCAAGAATAGCAGCTAAATATTACAGGATCAAATTAAGACAAGACTAATATTCTTTCAAACTGTCCTGTGAGACAAGCCACAAATACTTTAAAATGCCTGACGTGTGCGTGATCTGGTTTTCTCTCAGTAAAAATTAGATTGTGAGTTGAATTATATTGGTACTGGTAGAACCTAAGCGAAAATGGGTCCAGAGAACTCATGAATAAATGATGTATTTCTCAGAGTAATAAAGCATAGAATGCCCAAAGTTAAATTTAAGAGCACTTTCCTCTCCCTCAATATAATCACTTTCCACAGGAATTGTTTCTAGCCAATTGTCTATGAGACAGGTTGAAGTAAGGTTAAATATTTTTAAATCAGAATATTTACAAATGTAGCAGTCCTACTTATATACCATATACCATTTAAAATTCTTTATAGCCAAGATTTCTTCTCAATATCAAGTTAAGAAATTTAACAGCTATGCCTTCTGGGGAATCTGTATTTCTCTCCACAGGGTCTCAAAGTAGTGGTAAACTTTTAGATTAGAATTTGGGTTGTGTTCAGTTCAGAGGACTATCATTAGTGATATCATTAGGCTTCACTAAATCCACCAGTGGCAGACTCAAGTAGATGAAAAAGAATCAAGGGGAGCCCTGTCTGGTGTGGTTCAGTAGATTGAGAGTTGGCCTGCAAACCAAAAGGTTGCTGGTTTGATTCCTGGTCAGGGCACATACCTGGGTTGGGGGACAGGTCCCCAGTTTGGGGTATGCAATGTAGCTCTCACACATCGATGTTTCTCTTCCTCTTTCTCCCTCCCTTCCCCTCTCTCTAAAAATAAATAAATAAAATCTTTTAAAAAAAGAATCAAGGGGAAAAAAGCAGATAGATACAATGAAGTGCTAGAACGTACCTCATCTGCTATATATTGCTTCTCCTTGGTGTAAATCTCTAACTACTGAAAATGGAAATAGGAGGAAGTGGAAAATACTTGCTGGTTTTGTTTTGGAAATTTAATTGTAAACTAATATAGTCCTTATGATTTCATTCATATGTGGAATCTAATGAACAGACTGAACTCACAAGAAAAATAGAGACAGACTTGTAGATAGAGAGTAGGCTGACAGTGTTGGGGAGGCTACGGGATAGAGTGAGCAAAAAAGAGAAAGAACTCATGGGCATGGAAAACAGTGTGGTGATTGTGGGGGAGGGGGTGGGTACAGATGGAAGAGAGTATAGGGGAATAAATGGTGATGGAAGAAAATAAAATAGTCCTTAAACTTCTGGAAAAAAAATTTAAGTCCTATCTAAAAGAGAAAAGTGTTCATGTGTCAACTTGGTAAATTCAAGTTTTCTAAGACATTAATTTAGAAAAGCAAATTTTATTTGACTACATGGTGGCATTTTCTAATGAGAAGCTTGATTTTGTTGAGAAGAGAAATTTTCAGACAATCCTGTGGCCTTTAAAAAGGTTTGAGTTTATACCACCAGGCAGCCAGCCATAGGCTAAAAGGAGAGCTATAGTTGAGTAGCTTTAACCTCATGGACATTTCCAAGTTGTGTCTTATAATACATCCCGGTTGTGCTGAGAAGTGTAATTCAGGGCCACTTAGAAGGCTGCTGGGAGGTATGCCTTGATAACGGAATTGCTTAAGCTCATTGATACTTAACTCACAGTCTCAGGCTTATACAAGGAATCCTCAAACCAATGCTACTTCAAAAAAATGAGGGTACATTTTAATATACCAGTTTTATATCTCATGCTACTTAGCATCAAAAAACTGTGCCCTGGCTGGTGTGGCTGAGTTGGAGTGTTGTCCTATAACCTGAAGTTTACAGGTTTGATCCCCAGTTGGCACATGTATAGGTTGTGGATTTGTTCCCTTGTCTAAGCACATACAATCCCTGGTCTGGGTAGGTAAGGGAGGCAACCAGTCCATGCTTCTCTCTCTCCCTTCCTCTCTCCCTCTCTCTCTAAAAGCAAGGAAAAAGCCCTGGCTGGTGTAGCTCAGTGGATTGAGCGCGGGCTGGGAACCAGAGGGTCCCGGTTCGATTCCCAGTCAGGGCACATGCCTGGGTTGCGGGCCAGGGCCCCAGTGAGGGCCATGTGAGAGACAACCATACATTGCTGTTTCTCTCCCTCTCTGTCTCCCTCCCTCCCCCTCTCTCTAAAATAAATAAATAAAATCTTTAAAAATAATAATAAAAGCAAGGAAAAAATTTCCTTGGATAAAGATAAGAAAAAAAATTGACGTTTTTAAATCATGGTGAATAGTGATCACACTATAGAATGAAGTAGTTGATGACTTCAGTGATTTTAAATTTTTCTTTGTTTTTTTTTTTTTGTGTGTGTGTGCATGTGTAGCAATGAAAACTACTGGATGTAACTTAGATAAGGTAAATATTCTTCCTAATGCTCTGATCACTCCACTCATATCAAGCAGTATGATTAAGAGTGAAGATGTTACTCCAATGGAAGTAACAGCAGAAAAAAGATCCTCTCCTATTTTTAAGGTAAGCCACATTGACTGGTGTCCTATTTCTTAATCTCATATATAAAAGTTGCTATATTTTAAGTGGTTTGAATTCTTTTCCCCATGTTTATGCTTTTTACTTTTTCTGTTTCTTTCACATTTATTTCTTTTTGAATGCACTCAATGATTTTTGCTTTTCAGAATAAATGCTTTTATACTCCAGTAAAATAGCATGCACAGTGACTTCCAGTATCCATTTTTGACAAGGGAGGAATTAATACGTTAGCTAGACTTGTGGGGTGGGAGGGTATTAATGAAAGTACTGGTTTAGCATTTTTGAAATTAGAGACATTTTTATTTCTTTTTCTTTCCCACTCTTTTCCTATAACTCCCTTTCCCTTTTCCACTTGCTTTCCCCCATAATGTTACCAATAAACCACAAAATGGAGTTTTTTTTAACTTCCAATTAATTCATGAACCATAGAATTAATGTTCTTACTGTGTTATACACATCAATAGCTGATTATTCTTTTACTTCCTTGTTTGACTGTCTTTGCTTATAATACGTATTTTAAAAATCTTTTGACAATCAAACATGTTATCACCATGACTTATAGTCTTATATCTGTTTTCCAAATAATATATAGAGTGGGAAATTGGTTCTGCACATGCATATGTTTTTAGAATAATGTTAATTTTTAAAGTATCATATGAGTTCATTTAATGTTTACATACATACATATTTGGGGATTTTTATTTTTTAGACTACAAAGACAATTGGATCAACTCAACAAACATTAGAAAATATCTCTAACATAGCAGGAAATGGGTCTTTTGCATCATCGTCATCTTCCCACTTACCCTCTGAAAATGAAAAGCAGCAACAGATCCAGCCCAAGGCATACAACCCAGAGACCCTGACAACTATCCAAACACAGGATATTTCACAGCCCGGTACCTTTCCAGCAGTTTCTGCTTCTAGTCAGCTGCCTAGTGGTGATGCACTACTGCAACAGGCCACACAGTTTCAGGCAAGAGAAACTCAGTCTAGAGAGGTGTTACAGTCAGATGGTACGGTGGTTAATTTGCAACACCTGACCGAGGCGTCGCAGCAGCAGCAGCAGTCACCGCTACAAGAACAAGCACAGACTTTACAGCAGCAGATTTCATCAAATATTTTCCCATCCCCAAGTAGCGTGAGTCAGCTACAGAACACGATTCAGCAGTTGCAAGCAGGAAGTTTTACCGGCAGTACTGCTAGTGGCAGCAGTGGAAATGTTGACTTGGTCCAACAAGTTTTAGAGGCACAACAACAGTTATCTTCAGTTTTATTTTCTGCTCCAGATGGTGAGAATGTTCAAGAACAGCTTAGTGCAGACATTTTTCAACAAGTCAGTCAAATTCAAAATAGTGTAAGCCCTGGAATGTTTTCCTCAACAGAGCCAGCAGTCCATACCAGACCAGATAATTTAATAGCTGGAAGAGCTGAAAGTGTTCACCCACAGACTGAAAACACATTATCTAATCAACAGCAGCAACAACAGCAACAGCAAGTGATGGAGTCATCAGCTGCAATGGTGATGGAGATGCAACAGAGTATCTGCCAGGCGGCTGCCCAGATTCAGTCAGAGTTATTTCCTTCAACCGCTTCAGCAAATGGAAACCTTCAGCAATCTCCAGTTTACCAGCAGACTCCTCATATGATGAGTGCATTATCTACTAATGAGGACATGCAAATGCAGTGTGAATTGTTTTCTTCTCCTCCTGCAGTTTCTGGAAACGAAACTACGACAACCACCACACAGCAGGTTGCAACCCCTGGTACCACCATGTTTCAGACATCAAGTTCAGGAGATGGAGAAGAAACGGGTACACAAGCAAAACAGATTCAGAACAGTGTCTTTCAGACCATGGTCCAAATGCAACATAGTGGGGACAATCAATCTCAAGTTAACCTTTTTTCATCTACAAAAAGTATGATGAGTGTTCAAAATAGTGGTACCCAGCAACAAGGTAATGGTTTATTCCAACAAGGTAATGAGATGATGTCACTCCAATCTGGGAATTTTCTGCAGCAGTCTTCTCATTCACAGGCTCAACTTTTTCATCCTCAAAATCCTATTGCTGATGCTCAAAACCTCTCCCAAGAAACTCAAGGTTCTATTTTTCATAGTGCAAGTCCTATTGTCCACAGTCAGACTTCTACAACCTCCACTGAACAGATGCAGCCTCCAATGTTTCACTCTCAAAGTACCATGGCTGTCCTACAGGGCTCTTCTGTTCCTCAAGACCAGCAGTCAGCCAACATATTTCTTTCTCAGAGTCCAATGAATAATCTCCAAACTAATACAGTAGCCCAAGAAGAACAGATTTCATTTTTTGCAGCTCAGAACTCAATTTCTCCACTTCAGTCAACGTCAAACACTGAGCAGCAAGCTGCTTTCCAACAGCAGCCTCCGATATCACACATTCAGACCCCTATGCTTTCTCAAGAGCAGGCACAGCCGTCCCAGCAAGGTCTGTTTCAGCCTCAGGTATCCCTGGGTTCCCTTTCTCCTAATCCAATGCCTCAAAACCAACAAGGGACAATCTTCCAGTCACAGCACTCAATCGTTGCCATCCAGAGCAACTCTCCATCTCAGGAGCAGCAGCCGCAGCAGCAGCAGCCGCAGCAGCAGCCGCAGCAACAGCAGCAACAACCACAGAGCATTTTATTCAGTAATCAGAATACCATGGCTACGATGGCATCTCAGAAGCAACCACCACCAAACATGATATTCAACCCAAGTCAAAATCCAATGGCTAATCAGGAGCAGCAGAACCAGTCAATTTTTCACCAACAAAATAATATGGCCCCCATGAATCAAGAGCAGCAGCCCATGCAATTTCAGAACCAGCCCACAGTTTCCTCACTTCAGAACCCAGGTCCTACCCAGTCTGAATCGCCACAGACTTCCTTGTTCCATAGCTCTCCTCAGATTCAGTTGGTCCAAGGGTCACCCAGTTCTCAAGAGCAGCAAGTAACTCTCTTCCTGTCTCCAGCATCCATGTCTGCACTGCAGACCAGTATAAACCAACAAGACATGCAGCAGTCTCCTCTCTATTCCCCTCAGAACAACATGCCTGGAATCCAAGGAGCCACATCTTCACCTCAACCACAGGCTACTTTATTTCACAACACTACAGGAGGCACAATGAACCAACTACAAAATTCTCCTGGTTCATCTCAGCAGACTTCAGGAATGTTCTTATTTGGCATTCAAAATAGTAAGAAAGTCTAATTTTTCATTTCTTAAATGTTGCTAGTTGAAATGGTCAGATTATTATTATTATTAGAAGGTAGCAAAGCACAGTGGTTTTAAGAACATGGATTGTAGTTAGAACTAAGTTCAAGTTCCAGTTATACTACGTACAGACTGTGAGTTTTAGACAAGTTATTTGACTGGCATGAATCTCAATTTTGACATCTAAAATGGTGGTAATATTACATGCTTGACAAGGATATTGGGAGGATTAAATATGGTAGTGTTTATAAATGTATGTGTTTGCCACTTTAAGTTATGAATTTAAAGGAAAATGAAGAATGACAGGAAAATCTCAGCCAATTAAGGTAGTTTTCAAGGAGGTAGAAACCCATCTTTAATATTTGTGTACCAAGGAAATTATATAGGGCTTAGATGATAACTAGACAAAGTTGTATTTGCATACTGCTTAGACTCTAAGGATCTAAGGTGGTTAAACACAGGAGTGTCCAACCTGTGACCCATGGGCTGCATGCACCCCCAGGATGGCTGTGAATGCAGCCCAGCACAAAATTTTTAATTTACTTAAAATCATATGAGATTTTTTTGTGTGTGATTATGTGTCACAACGTATTTAATGTGTGGCCCAAGACAACACCTCTTCTTCCAGTGTGGCCCAGAGATACCAAAATGTTGGACACCCCTGGGAAGAAACCAAAGATGAATGTCAGTACTTTTCAGTGAAAACCATTTGGGGGTTGAGGGGCCATCAAGTGCCTCGCTTTTAGTTCTATGCTGAGTGAACGTAATAATGAGTTAGCCTCAGCAACAAATAAATATCTTCCTATGAATCTTAACATAAAGTATTCAGGTGGCTTCTCTATTTTAAATGTCTCTGCAGACTGTAATCAGCTTTTAACTTCTGGACCAGCTGCTTTGCCAGATCAGTTGATGGCCATAAGTCAGCCCGGCCAACCACAAAATGAGGGCCAGCCACCTGTGACAACACTTCTTTCTCAGCAAATGCCAGAGAATTCTCCACTGGCATCCTCTATCAACACCAACCAGAACATTGAAAAGATTGATTTGCTTGTTTCATTGCAAAACCAAGGAAACAATTTGACTGGCTCCTTTTAACTGGGTATGTAAGTATTGCATTTTGGCTTCTTTCTTATTGAAAAGCATCAGTGAATTGTATTCTTAGCAGATTTGGGTTAAGTAATAGCACTGTTTAGACTCTAATCTTTTTTTTTTTAAGATTGTACTTATTTATTTTTAGAGAGAGGGGAGGGAGGGAGAAAGAGAGGGAGAGAAACATCGACTGTTGCCTGTTGCATGCCCCCACCTGAGGACCTCGCCAGCAACCCAAGCGTGTGCCCTGACCAGGAACGGAACCCGCAGCCTTTTGTTTCAAAGGCCAGTGCTCAGTCCATTGAGCCACACCAGCCAGGGCAACTCTAATCTTTTAAAATGTGGTGTTCTCACAAGATGGTACTTTTTTACTCCAGATTACTTGATGAGTAATAGCTTATGGTCATATTGTTAATGCTGGATATGCCTTCTGGCTCTAAACTTCTTTGCCTTGGAATGACACAAAGTCCCATGTATTATATATTGGATATAATTAAGTCTCATTTCTACATTCCTCAAGAAATAAATATTAAGCCAGAAAATTCTGTGGAAGTATAAATATGATACAGTATGATTTATAGTACTGTAATATACTTTGGAGTCATTCACAGTAAGAGGATCTTTATAAATGCTTTCCCTCCCTAGTTATATTAAATGTATTCTTTTTTTTTAGAAATTCTATGAAGAAAATCCTGATTCCAAGATGTCCCAAGATCTTGTGATTCCATGAGGATTATTAAACTGTTACTTTAAAAACAAAATGAAATAAGGAAAACTGTGATTGAGTAAATGTATAGATTTTACTCTGACTGCAAAAGAGCACACCTCTGCTGTCTGTTGCAGTGATTAGCCACCATTGTTAACATCTTCATATTTTGTATTCCTAATAACAATGATGACTGAGAATCTATTTGAATTTCCAGCTGACAGAATTAATTGTTGCTATTTTCCTAGGGGCTTTTTCTTTAAAAGTACAGTTTAAATTTAAAGCTGGACTGCTCAGTTATTATTGCTATTAGAAAATAATTCATATTATCATATTTACTTTTGTTCTTCATTATTTTCTTCCCTGCATTGTTCTAGTCAAGTAAGAGTTTGAAAAAGGAAAAATCAAATAATAACGAAGGCTGTGATTTTTCAATATAAAGAACACAGCTTTTGGCCAAACTGAAGGAATCCTTTTCCAGTTTTATAGAAAAACTGAAGAGGTAACGTTCTGACAAGTAAGCTGTGTTAAGAGCTCTCCACAGTTAAGAGGCTTCTTTATCGCAAAGGCAGACAACACAAATTGGGAACAGCTGGAATGCTGTGCATTTTATTTTTCGGATTGTTGTTAATTCTCTTTCTGCTAAGTGGTTCAGGCATAACTGCATAGAAAAATAATTATCTCGCTCTATGAAAAAGTGAAGGGAATAATATATGGTAAATTATATTCTGATATCCTCCTGTAGTAGTTTAAACTGACAGCAGTTTGAATCTGTTTTCTTCTTAATCTAGTCTTGGGCTGATTATTCCTTTTTTATATTCATCTATATTATTCCCCGTTTTCACTTTATTTTAGACAATTAGTAATATATTCCTAGTTTTGTGACCCTGTAACAACTTAGAGGAAAAGGCTGCTTTCATCTGGAGTAGCCCAGCAACTCCTGCAGCACAGATGGGGGCTGCCTTTTCAGGAATAAGGAGAACTGATTCCTGAGAAATAAGAAACAATGCATTTTCCCCCATGAACGGTGCTGTTCTGAAGTCTTCAAAATTTTCCCTCTAATAGGAAACATGTAAATTTTAATTAAAAAAAAGGCAAAGTAAAATTTCTTAAAACATCACTTCTCCCTGAGCTGCATTGACTGTAATTCACTTGTCACCTCAGTGCTTTACAGTTTGAAGTGGTCACTCATCTGATGGTTCCCACAAGCCTCAGGCTTTACAGGGTCATGTCATTGACTTAAAATGAAGAATTAACTGTGTTACATCTATCGAGAGCAAAGTCACTCACTCCAGAACTTGCAGTTGTAGCCTTAGTTACATGGTTTTGGGTGTTCTCACCACCCATGGGATGCCTGCTTCTCACTACAACCTGTTGTCTGGACATATGCTTATGTTGTATTTTTCTTTTGGCATGTAGAAAGCTGTTAATACAGTTTAAGGCCAAATTGTGTGTGGCTTCTATATGTAGCTAAGATGTTTTGATATTCTTGTCCGTTTCATTTATTTTTTTTAAGTGTACAAAAATAGCCTGTTAATTGTTTGTTGAAAGCTACTTTTGTGTTTGTTTGTTTGTTTGTTTGTTTGTTTTTTCTATCCTATACATATAGTTGCACTTAGTGGAAATTGTGGTCTTAGTTTTGTTTATACAGCCAGATTTTTCCCCTTTTTGTGATGATCTTCCTTGGTTCTTTGAATGTGCTCTCTTTCTAATTTGTTTTTTCTCTCTGTTCTCATATATTCTTCCCTCTACCCTCAACCTTTCTTTCTTTCTCTCTCTGATTGAGAGGCATTGAATTACGTTTTCAGTAGTACAGGCTTCTTGCCGATATGAAGGGAACTTTTCAGAAAGAGACCTACTCTGGGTCATTTAATTTTGAATACAGTTTTCAATCGTTCAAGTTTTGGATGGTTTATATCTAATGTGTGTTTCATTTTTTTGGAAAGCTATATTTTGTATTTAGGAAATGGTATACTATTTTGCTATTTGTACTGAGTGAGTACATTGGCATAAATATAGAAATTTATATATATACATATATATAAACTATTCTTTTTTGCCACACATTTTTGTGGTAATTTTGTGAGTTTGTCTGATGTTCTACCACAACGTGGCGTCTGATAACAGTGAGGGGGGGTTTGTTATGTCTTTATTGAGTATTTAAGTATCTTTTGAAACAAATGACTTGTTCATCAGTGGCCATTCCATCAGGCAGTTCCTTGACGTTCTTGGTGGGCTAAAGGCAGCTTGCTGTCTGTTTGCTGTTCCGCACTCAGCGAAACGTTAGAGTAGGGAAACCCATCTAGGCAGTCGTGTCAAATGGTGTTTCATGAGAATGAGCCATTCAGCCTTCGCTCACTATATATTTAATATTTTATTATTGTTGTTTTTATTATTAATTGGCTTTCTGTGTTCTATGCCTTTTATTTATAAAGACACTAAAAACATGTTTGTAATTTTAATAACATTTTCCCCATCTTGTAATATCCAGAGCTACTTTATAAATTCTCTGAACTGAAAGCATTTTCCTCAGTATATCTCTTCTCTCCCCACCCCTATCAGGAAAAATTACCCAATATAGTTCAGGTTATAAGAAAGACCAGTCACACAATCCAGTGCTTCAGTTTTAAAATGTAAAACTCCAACTGCAGAGAGTTGATGAATGTCAGAAAGCTTATCCAGCAGGTATAAAAATAAGTAGAAATAAAATATCGTAAGTTCATTTCTGAGTTTTCTGAATTTTTTTCTGAGATTATACAGGAGACTTAGAAAGTGTATTTGTTCACCAAGTTCTAATTAGAATGTTAATATTGTTCTATGGATGAAGTGGTGGCAAGAAGACTGACTGTGTGCTGATTTCTGTTCTGTTGTTTAGCAAGAGGTTTGTCATTGTAAAATACTGATTGCCAATGCCAAGTCACCAGGGACCAATTTTCTGTTTTATAATATCTAAGTTTAGAACAGAACATACACCTGAACTGTAATGGTTTGATTGGATGGAAGCAGAAAACCCAATTTTCATTTTCATAAATTTTGTGGTTATTTGTACAAGGGCTGTGCTATGCTACCATACTACCATATTCTTATTCAATAATGTTGTTATTTTTTTTTTAACATTGTTAAATGTTCCTTATCCCTAAAGGTCAATTTTAAGTACAGCATTCTGAATATACAATTTGGTTACAAAAACTATTTGTCTTCTTATTGAAGAATTAGCTTAGTAATCAGTGGTTGATACTTGTGCTAATAATGCAGTTTCCAGATTACTGTTACAAGTTATAGCTACATATGGGAGAGACTCCAAGAGCCAGCAAAGGCCTCGGAAATAATTTATTAAATTTATTTATGGCAGAAGGACCTAAATAAGTTTTGAACCGCATTTTATTCCTTTATATTGTTACATTCAATTGTTCTTGCTTTTAGCAACTCACATTAATGCTTGGAGCTTATCTCTGTGTCCGTGTGAGTGTTTGTGTGTTTTATTCCTTATTATCATTCCATTATATAGCCATACCAACATGGGAGAAGATAATTAGGAGTCATATTTTGCTTTTGAGCTTTATCATGTTACCTTTGTAATTAGAGCATCATGTTGTCATTTAGCCAATGCAGATCTGTTCTTACCAGTTTCCCTAGAACAGGTTTTTAAAGGGCTTTGTTTATTATAGAAGCAGTATTAAGGAGAGGTCTAACTTCCTTCTTTTCCCTCCTACTTTTCTTTCTTTCTTTTTTTTTGGGGGGGGGCGGGTAATGCTGTATAGTGTATATGCTATAGTTGGGAATTTCATTAGTGCATTTCTGGCCCATCAGAACCCCATTTAATCTGCCTAGGAAAATAGTGCCCAAGGAAATGAGAAGTTACATTTCAGTTCCTTTAGAACTAAAATAATAATTCCTTTAGATTATTTAAGCCATTGTAGATGATTGTTTTAGAAAAGTGAAATCAGTTTAAATGCATCAGTAATTAAAAAGAATTAAATGCTTTAATAATCAAGGTCTCAAATTCCACAAGGTTGGTAAATATTCACTAAGAGTAACTGGAGAATTTTTCATCTTTCTGGTGAAATTTTTTGTTCTAGTATCTGTTTCCTAGTTGATTTTTTAATTAACTGAAAATTATATAAGATTTGTTAGCTTTACTCAGCTTCATGACAACAGGTTTCATCCCCAAACTAAGACCACCACGTTGTGTCCGCATGCCTTTGCTTATGTGGAGGGACTTAATGAAAGACTAAATAGTTCAAAAGCTTTTTAGAGTAATAACTCAGAGTATATACCCTAGTAAGTGGTTTAGTAAAATCTTATATAATGTATAAAAAGAGGTTTTCTCCTCTGCTTATTTGTATCACTAGAGTTAAATTGTGGAGATAATGTTCATAATGTAATAAATATCAAAATAATACCTACAGTATCATTTGTGAATTATCCCAGGGCTCTAATTACTTCTTTAATCCCCATTGATTTTCATGCCATTCTAGCCTCACTTATTAATAAATTTCTATTTTTACTCTACTTTCTCTTTCAGGAAAATTTTTTAAATTAATATTTTATATCTAGATTAAATGGAAAAGTGCCTTTTACCATGATAGTGCACCTTTTATGTAATTTCCTTTTTTGCTATTGCCAAAAACATAAATTATTTTAATAAATCCAAACTTTCAACTTTTCCATTTAACCATTCTTTTCTCCATTTCTTTCTTTTCTTTTTGAAAATCCAGTTGGCTTTATTAAGCAGTTCATGAATTGGGCAGCATCTCATTTAGCAACTAGAAGGGCACTTGAAAGGGATTGTGCAAAATGGAAGGTTTTTATAGCTCCATTTCTTAATCATCATAGGAAATAACTTCATAAGTATCTAACTCCCTTTGGACTAAGAGTAACAGAAAAGGTATGTTACCAGAATTGTTCCTTTGGGGGGGTGGGTAAGTAAAAGATTACAGAATTATATTGTTTAGGCTTTATATTTATAAACTAAATTTGTCTTCATCTCAACCAACTAATGATAGATCTTAACCTGAATGCTAATGAAAATTTTACTACTTGTGCAACTCCGTGCATACAAATGTGTGTAGTTAAATTTCAGGAAGGAAGTGTTTAAAGCATCTCCTATGATCTTAATTAGATGAATGACAATAAAGCACTAACACATAGTTAAAGTAAAACCTGGTAATGTCAGTTTTTCTAACTAGACAGAGCCAAGTAATGAATAATAGTGCACTTTTTGCCCATCAGACCCTCAGTAATCTACCTATGAAAAGTAGTGTTAAAGGAAATGAAAAAGTTGTATCTGAGTCCCTCCAGAACCAAGATAATTCCTTTCAACCAGATACAGCTGAATTGTGTCCCTCTGGTTTTTGTTAATTTTGCCTGTGTTCCAGCTCCTTAACACGGTGGGGGTCCCTGAAAAAAGGGCCATCAGGTCAGGACGGCAACAGCTTTGGGATGAGCTGCTTCCCCCCATGTGAGTATTTCCATGGTTGTTAGTAACACTGAAGACTGCCAACGTTTACGCAATATTCTGAACACCCTATTGACATTATGCACTTTAATCATTCCAAAGAAGTCAAGAATGCTGTGTAGTGATGATTCCTTCTCAATGACTACATCTTAACTACTTAGAATATTATGTCCCTTTTTATTTTGGATAGCAACTTGGCATAAGTGTTAATGTAAATATTTTCTAAAATGACTGTAGTAGAGCTTAAACAGGACTTAGACTTTGAAATGTAATTGATTATAAGGGGAAATGATTACACTTCAGGAAATCATTTTAGAAACGTTAAAATGTTCAGCTTACTAATCTGTATGCTTGAAAGTTAATTAAAACCAGCCCTCTTCCTATATATTTTGTGTCATGTACATAAAATTATAGTATATAGTTTTCTGCATATGTAACCATGGTTCTCAAAATATGGTCCTTAGCCTACCAGCCAATATTAGCATCACCTGCAAACTAGTTAGAAATGCAAATTCTTGGGTCCTATCCTAGACACACTGAATCAGAAAGGGGAGTGGGGCTCAGCAATCTGTGTTTTAACGCTGCCCTCCAGGTGATTCTGATAAAGTTTGAGAACCACCGGTGTAAACTATTTACAGAAAGGTCTAGAAAGCTGGTTCTTCCCCTACTCATAAAGATAGGGTTATGCATTGTTCTTTATGTAAATTCAGCTTAACCTGGTTATTCATAATCCTTTATTGGCAATGATAAATCATTCTCAGCACTGCCTATAGTATATTTTATGTATATATACAATTAGTTATTGATAATTCAGTTAACTTAGTTTGGCATATTTCTACCACTTACTAAAAAGTTTACATTAAGTAACTGATTTAAAGATATAGGTGCAATGTTCTATATTTCTTTTAATTGCTATGACATTTAAGTAGCTAATATAATTGACAGGTGCTAAATTCTCCTGTTCATTCATAAAATGGGTACATTGTGGGCAGTGATAATACAAGTTTTTTTTTCATTGCCTCTTACTTTACCAGCAGACCACAATTTTGGTCTGGTTAGGTCAACTCTCAGAACAAAATTGTCATTCCTATATTTATATTTGTATCTGTATCTGAGATATTAAACAAGATGGCTATCCAGATCAACAAAGCACCATATTTAATTTCTTTTTTTAATACATGAATCTTTAAGAGTAGATTGCATTGTATGAGAACTGCCGCAGAAGATATAACTACCCTTGGAACTTATGCTTCAGGCAAGAGTTATTTACTAAAATAAATATTAAATAAGACAGTGTGTTACATAATTTGGGCATTTCTCCCTTGTCAGTGTATGCATCATGGTAAAGACAAACTATCCACGAGACAAGTAGATTTATTCATTCATTTTATCTCCGTATGTAATTTAATATTTCCATAATTGTTCTAATCTTCCTCCCACTGTTTACAAATCACCAGTTAATTAAATCATGAAATAAAAATGCACATTTCAAAATAAAAATAATTATATACTCTACAAAATTCACCACTGCTTAATACTAGCAGTAGACATGTAAGTGGCTTACTCTACAAACTATGGTGCTGGCAAATATATAGGCAAACTTTTGGGAGATGCACTAGCTACATTCCTCCTTTCTTGTGCCCTTTCCTCTCTTTCTCACTTGATTGCTTAATATATTCCTGTCCCCAAAGTATTCTGCCGCAGTTCTGTATGACTTCAACTTGTCATGTTGCCTTTAAAAGCCCCATGTTTAAGCTCCATATCACACCCTGGTCTTTTTTTTTTTTTTACACCAGAAGTAATTTGCCTGGTTTGAGTAGTTCATCGGGATCACTTACTATTTTAGCTAATGAACCTCAGGACCACACAAACACACACACACACACACACACACACATACACACACATACATACACACAGCCATCTCAGATGTTTGAGAGGGTTTGGAATCAGATGTGTGTCTGATGAAGAGCTGTCCTGCACTGAAGTGTTTGACTTTAGGGGCTACAAACTGATTCCAGTGACATTCAGCTAATTTCTTTTCATCTAATGAATGTATCTTCTCACCTTGTTCCCTTATTTCTAATTGATAAGCTCCAAGTAGTTGCTAATTATTGACAACTTTTAGTCTTTTTAATAAATGTATTACAAGTATTTCATTAACCTGTTCTCAAGTGGTTTGGATACCATTCTGCCATTTAAATTTTATTTGCCTGAGCACACTGATCAACCACTGAATTGCCTTCTTCCATTGTCCTGCGATGACTAAGGGTTACATTTCTGTGTATACGGCTTTCATAGTTGGGGTTGCGGAGCACTGACACCAGATATTCTCAGTTTGTTCTCTGGGGGAATTTCATTTGCATCTATGTTTTTAGCTATCTGTGATACTTGTTAAATATTAAAAAGATATTTTGCTTCTATTGGAACATTTGTATACTCGCAACTATATTTCTGTAAACAGCTGCAGTCAAAAATAAAACATTGAAAGTTTTCATTTTGCAGTGGGTACTGTCTTTTTTCCTCAAACTCTGTGGATGAATTCATATCCGTGAATGCCAGTTTTGAGTAGCATGAGTATGTGGCTGAAATGATAAAGTTATTAGGAAAAGGTATGAAATATAGAAACATTTTCAAGTAGTTATTTTGTACCTACAGTGTACAAAGTGCTTCGTGTGACAGAATTTTTGTTTGTTTTCCTTAGTTTAAATGTTTCATGCTTAGTAAAATAGTACATACACAAGGCAAGCAAATCGTGTAGCATGGAGGTGCTTTTGATGAACACCAAGTTTCCCTAGCCCACAGTCCTGATCTCTTTTTATTCTTTTGGTAGTTATTTCCCCAGGTATAAATTAGTGTTTACCAGAATGAAACATAACAACATACCACTGGTGGTGCTCAAAATGATTTCAGGTGATACACGGGAAATGCTATTTTTAAACATAGTATATGTGTTTTAATGTGCATTAGAAAAAATACTGTGGGTAGTCTAGTAGGTATACTACTAGTCAAATTAAAAATATTAAACAAATACTAACACAGATGATACATGGATACCATAATTATAATATGTAAAAACTGATGTTTTAGAAGTACTGCTTTGGACAGTATTCTTATATACCTTCTTATCAAATATAGATGGTGTCTGTTGATTTTTGGAAGCGACTGAGTTTTTAACATATCCAAATATATCTAAATGACTTGTCACTTTAGGAGGATTAAACTAATTATATATATTAAATAAATTATATGCATCATTTACTTCAACAATGCTGCCATTGTTCAAAATATGTTTAAAAGTTGTCTTCTTTTGGCATTTATTGACTTCAGTAGCACTGGAAAGGAGTAATAAGTGCAATTTAATAATTATAAATATCAAAAATACTTTGTAAAAAGAAAACAAATCAGCATATGTGAGCGAAAGACCGATCTGAAGATGAGACTGCAAGTGGCTGTCAGAGAGAAGCCGATGCAGCCCTGGGTCCTAGAATTCAAGTCCAGTGTCCGGGGCAGGGGAAGCGGCTGTCTTGCTTTACTCCAGGCCGGTGAGAGTACTGCGCTGTCATCCTGAAAGCAAATTCCTAGCAGCCCTGTAACCAGACCTGTAAGAACTGGAGCACCAGCACCCTGCTCAGCACACAGCTGAGTGCAGAGGGAAGTGTAAAAGCAGCTAGTTTCTCAGCAGCAGCACTTAGCTGTCAGGAACAGGAATTGACTACTGCTTTGTGCTTTAGCTCATGGTGCCATCACCCCTGCTCCTGCAGAGACAATGTAATATTTAAAAGCATAAGCTCTTGAGTTTGCCTTCCTGGGTGGAGCTTTGGCTCCTACACCTACTATTTAACCTTGCCATTCCTCAATATCCTTGTCTATAAAGTGGAAACAAAAATAGGACCCTCCTCTTAAGAGTTGTTATAAGAATTAAGTAAACCATTCCATGTAAAATTACTTAGTTCCTAGCACACATAAATGCCTAATAAGTATTAGGCATTACTAGTCCTTGTATTAGTATTACTAGTCCTGTCATTACTCTGTTCTGTCTCTTGTGAACTGGATCCGATATCCTTCTGCTTTTTCAAAGACATGTTCCTTTAATTGTCCCCTTTCTCCAACATCAAAACCTTTTCTCTCTCTAAGTCATACCCACTGGCATATAAATGTCCCCTATTTCTTACAAAATCAAATAAGTAACTTCCTTTGACCACACATCCCCCATACACTCCACTTCCTCTCCTATTCTTGAACCCATTCCAATCAGGCTTTCATCACAAACACTACTGAACTGATTCTTGTCAAAACCCCCAGTGGCCTCCATATCACCATATCCAAAGGTCACTTCTCAAGCCTGTCTTACTTGGCTTATCAGCAGTATTTGACACACTTGATCACTCTCTCTTTGAAACACTTTTTTCACTTGACTTTCAGGACACCCCACTCAGTCCTCTGGCTTTGCTAGCCACTTATTTTCATTCTCATCTTCTAAATGTCAATCATCAGACCTCTCCTCCACCATAACTCAATTCCTAGGGGATCTCATCCAGTCTCATTGCTTTATATATTATCCATATGTTGAAGATTTTCAAATGTGTATCCTTAGCCATAATTTGTTTAACTCCAGATTCTTTATTATCCAACTGCCTACTTGACAGCTTCACTTGGCTGTCTTAATAGAGATCTCAAACGTAACATGTCTAAAGTCAGATTTTGATTCCACCTCCCCACCCTCCCCAGCTCCTGCCCCCAATAACCTTTCCAAATTCTTCCTCAACTTAGCAGATGGAATCTCCATTCTGCCGATTGCTTAAGCCAAGTACCTTTCAGGTTTTTTAAAAAATCTGATTTAGATCCAATCCATCAATAAATCCGGTTACTCTCACCTTTGAAATACATCCAGAATCCAACCACTTTTGAACACATCACCCTGGTCTCAAAATGTGTAGATTGTGACAGCTTCCAAAATCTCTCCCTGCTTCCGTCATCACCCCTTATAGTTGAATGCTCAACGTACCAGCCAGAATTAAATCTAGGTCTGATTGTGCTACACACCTCTGCTCAAGTCTCCAGTGACTTCCTCTCTTTATATTCTCACAGTGTTCACAAGGCCCTATGTGATCTGACCCCAGCTATGTGTCTGACCTATCTTTCTCTTCCTTTCTCGTCCTCAAACATACTAAGTGCTCCTGCCTCAGGGTTTGCACTGACTACAGCCTGGAGTGCGCTTCCTTCAGATACCGACATAGCTTGCCCTCCCACTTTACCCACTCTTTCTTCAAATGCAACCTTATCAGAGAAGCCTTTCTTGATCACCCTGTATAAAACAAGACTCCTTGTATCCCATCACTAACCCTCCTACTCCGCTTTTTCTTCCTGGCATTTATCACCACTTGATATATATGTTCATCTATCATTCTTCATTAGAATGTGAACTCCATGAGGGTGGGCACTTCACTGCATTCCCAATGCCAAGCCCATTGATTGGACAAGTCTGAATAAATAGGGCAAATCAGAATAAACACTGCCCCTTGGCATTTGTTTACTGCATTATTTTTCTTGGTTTCTACACCACACTCTTTCCTGGATTCCCCCAAGAGGATCTTAATCAGTATTTTCATTACCATTCAGTATGAACCAGCCCTGTTGGGCAAATCTAGCCAAGTTACCTTACAGGCTTCTGGCCATACTTTATTACTGAATCCTCTCACTGTATCTTCCCCAGTAGATTCCACTTTCACCCGAATGCTTCTATCTCAAGCTTTACTGAAACCAAAGAATGTGGGTTGGTTTTGCAGAAACGAAATTCTTTTCATTTGGAACTTTTAGAAATGTACAGAGAATTGCAGTGAGGATGAAAGCAAAAGAATATTTTCAAACTGAAGCACCAAGCCATATGTCACTGTGTATACTTCGAAAGGAAGAGCTACCCAGTGCCTGTTGGCATCTGGCAAAGGAGTTTCTCCAGACTGAGGCCATCATTTCCTTGGCAGGTATGAAGCTATGCCCAGTTTCAGGCAACCTTGCTTTGCATCAGTTGTTTTCTTCCAGTGCACCACAAGAGGGCAGTCTTTCATCATATTCAAGTAATTCTACTTGAATTTCACCAACTGTGTGTACAACTACCCTTAACAATTTACATGCAAAGTTAAAATATTGTGCCAAAATTTTTCACCAAAGTAAATGAAACTCTAGACTTACAACTTTATCCCAAAAGTCATGGGACCAAAATACATCCGTAAAAGGAAAGTCATCAGTTTTGCAATGATACAGGGAAAAAACCTTCCAGATGGTTACACAGGTCAGAAAAAAAGCAGGGTTTGGGGAAGTCTGTTTTAAGAATTGGGGCACCGTTTCCTTTCTTGAATTCATTCATCGTAGTGAATTGTATATAGAGGTGTTGTTTTATTTCTGTAGACATTAAGTTAGAAGATTGAGGTAAAGGAGACTTTTATTAACTTTTCATTTCAATGTATCTGTACACCAGCAACAAAAGTTAAAGTAAGAGTAACACATATTAGGGATGCCAGTCACTATGCAGTAATTAAAACCAAGGTACATCACAAACAAGCATGGGTTACTGACTACTAAACAAGACCCCTGGGTCAGACAGATTCCGTCGTTGCTTTCTCTGGACAACTCCCTTTGGCCATAAACTATGGAGAGTTGGATGCTTCTTAGTCAGATTTAGCCCTAAAAATTATCCCTAAAAAAGGAATTAAATTGTATAGAGGACCTTACAGAATTTGTCTGACATCTTGCTATACCTTTCCCTGCTTTATACCTTAAGTGGCCTCCTGAGCCTAATCAGATTTTGCCATAATAGCAACTGTAAGAATCAGTTATGTTTAATAGAACGATCTGAAATATGTATCAGTAACCTACTCTTTCTCCCATGCATTCCTCATGGAAAAAGAAAAACAAATCTTAAAAACTACAGCAAGGCAAGGAAGCCTGAAAAAGAAACCTAGAGTCCTGGCTACATGTTAGAAAGAAATCAAATCTTATGAATCTTATTCTCTGGCTTTGATCTGGTTGTCAGTCGGAATGGACTTGCCCAAATGATGGCCCACAGAGAGGCCAAATTTCTTGTTTTTCTGTTCTTCCTGGACCTCCCTTTTCATTAAGAATCCTGCCTGGAAGTTTAGGTCGAAGAAACTACTTGGAGCGAAATACAGTGGAGTCTCATCCCAAATGTTTTCCAGGCGTTTCTTCCAGCCTTCCAGGACCTGAATTCGGGCATCCGCGGGAATGTGCCCAACACTGTATGTCAGCTGAGGTTCTAAGACCTGGAAGCCACAGAAATGCAGAGTTCCGCTCTGGGGATACACAAAGCACAAAGGTGAGTCACGGTGGGAACCCCAAACAAACAGCTTGTAGCCTATACAAATTGCAGAGGTTAATCTGGGCTTCCCCAAAAAGATACTCCGAAGTGGAGGCCTGGGGCACCCTGGAGAATCAGTTCAGAGCTGTATTCTCTTACCTTCTGCTCTCTATACCTAGCCGTTACCTATTTTAGCCTATTCAGTTGTGCTCTTCTTTATATGAATAAAACCTTGCAACTGTGCCGGCCAGGGATCCTCTGCCAGAAGTGCCCAAAGTTCTGTTCCCTAAGGGAGAGTTGCCGCTATGCCTTCCCTGCCTCTCCATAGAAGCAGATGACTGCCTCTCAACCATGGTCCTTATCACTTATTCTCCCGGAGTAATATTAATTCTCCAGCAGTATAGGTGGCCACCTCAGTTACTCTTCTCTCCACCCCTCTTCCTTAGAAGAGGTTATCCTGAGAGACCAGTGGCCACCAAAAAGCATGCTTCAGACTTCAGTGTTACTAGCTGAACTAAAGCATTTCTTAAATTTGGGGGGGCTCTAATAGTCTGTGGGACTATAGCAGCAACTTGGAGAAACACAGGAAGGTTGGCGAGAGATGTCAGTCATCTGGAGAGAATCAGACCATGTGGCTTACAGAGTTATCCACACTAGTCCTTGGTGTGGATACCGGCACACGTGGGTTATTCTGTAAGCATGTGGGCCTGGGAAGACAGGTGAGTCTTAAAAGGAAGCATTACTATGCTTTCACCTCAGATCTGTTTGCAGTTGTTATCTTGAGGATTTGGACCCCATAGAAAGCTCAATTAATTAATCCCCCTGAAGGTTCACTGAAAATGAAGTACCTGAATTGGCCAGAGAATGATATTCATGTCCCCGTGGACACCCTGCAGAGAGTACATGGAGCCGCTGCCACCAGTGGTGATGGAAAGCACTGCCTTCTTATTCTGCAAAAGGTAAGTCGTTACCCTGCACGTCTCCTTGGTGGCAGGAAGTTAATGAAACAGCCCCAGGGAAGAGAACACACAGGTCCACCCATCTGCTGTTGACATTATTTCCCACACTGGCTCCTCAGAGCCACACAGTGTGACACTGCCCAAGTACCAGCCTGGAAGATGGAACCACAGACAGCTGGTGAGCATGGGCAGGCTCCCCATCTGTGGTACCATCTTTTACAACCCTTTAGAACAAGGGGTCCATATTCCTGGGTGTGGCAAATCCAGGGGTGGTTGTCACAGAAATGTAAAATCAGTGCTGACTGTTTGTGCCTAGGGGGTGTTGTTTGTTGATTGTTTTATTCTGGCTCCCCAAAATGCTAGGCCTATATCTAGGCATGTAATCTAGGTCTCAAAATGTTTCTTGAGTTGTACTTGGGTCTCTGAAAAATGAAGACAGACTATTTATTTTTACTATGGAAAATTTCAAACATAAAATAGTACAGTTGACCATTGAACAACGCGGGTGGTAGGGTCAAAAATTCGCCTATTACTTTCGACTACCCCAAAACTTAACTACTAATAGCTTGCTGTTGACTGGAAGCCTTACCAATAACATAAACAGTTGGTTAACACATATTTTGTACATTATATGTATTATATACTGTAGTCTCACAATAAAGTCAGGTATAGAAAAGAAAATCCAAGAAAACATAAGGAAGATGAAACACACAGTATTTGAAAAAAATCCACATATAAGTGGACCTGGGCAGTTCAAACCTGTGTTCAAGGGTCAGCTGTATAAAGATACATCTACCACCCAGCTTCATCTCTCAGTATTTTGCCATTCTAGTTTTATCTAATCCCCTTACCTCTTTTTTCCTGGGGTATTTTAAAACAAATCCTAAACATCACGTCATAACATCTATTAAAGCTTTATTGTGCATCTCTTCCAAAAGGACCTGGAGCCTGATCTTAGTATCTATTTGTGCTCAAAACTCTACCTCAGGGCCGAATCTACCCAGCATCCAGCTGTTAGGAAAAAAAGAACCACCCACCTACCTGGAAAGGTCCCTTGTCATACATGGCAGCATACGTGTAAGCGAACTCCCCGATAAGCACCCGTTCAAACCAGCCCTTCAGGATGGCTGGGACTCCGAACCACTGCAGCGGGAACTGTAGGAGTGAGAGAGAGGTCAGGTCAGGAGCGCCCGCAGCACAGGAGGCCTCACTGAGGCAGCACTTAGTGGGACCTCACTGAGGGGCAAGCCTTTCTTCAGGCCCTTGTCATCCCTTCTGCAGGAAATAGCGCATTTAAGGACACGTATCATCTTTGGTCAGTCAACTTGACATTCTTGTTTCTGTCTAAAGGTGCAAATATCAGGTAGGTCTGAAGGCCACATACAGGTAAGATTTGCTTCTATGAAAGTGCATTTGACAATGAACTTGAGACAGCAAGGACTGCGGACAAAGTTTGCTTCAATGTGTGATGCCTAAATCAATATTTTCTCAAGAGCTCGCTTTTAAGTGGGTGTGGTATCAAGAATATGAAGCACGTACCTTGTGCTCAGGGACGTAAAATCCTATCAGTCAGAATAAACAGAACCACTCAAACTTACAAACAAATGGTCAGTGTGAGTAAGGGTTATCAGGGAATTCCCATGAGAAAGTCGTGCTGGACCTTTTGTCCGGATAAAAGCAGTGCAAGAACTATACCAGTGTTTCTTCTCCCTGACTCATGGTTTAAAGGCAGTGACAACTGGGACAACCCCAGAAGAAAAAAACTAGGACACAGAAGGAATTTGTAGGACTCAACAGCTCTCTCTTTGAAGGGTTGCTGACCTACAGAACATCAGATGGCAAGTAAGTTGTGTTCTCTCCCGAGTCTGTCACTAACTTGATGCCTGCCCTTGGCCACACAAGACCCAGACGTTCTCTGTTTCATTTGCTTCATCTGTAAAAAGAGGGGCTGGCGGGACCTCTAGTAGCTTCTCCCATTCTCACATTTAAGACTCTCTAGTTGTGCGAGACCAGATCTCAGCTTTTAGGAAGAATGGGGAGCATGGTTAGGCCAGTAGATTTCCTTCCCTGTGAGTGTTCTGCAGTCAGAGTTGAAAATTGAATTGGTTGGCTTGTGGGGTATTAAGAGTTTACTCTCCCTCAAGCTGTTTTTGGAGAAGTGAGTAAACTGAGCAGGAGGCTAGCCTGCCTGTATGGCACTTTGGGATGCGTTAAAGCACTTCGTCCCAGGACTCTCACTCCATATTGAAAGACTGCCCTACATAGTACACTGATTTTTCTAGAATAGGGCTTTTCCTTTCATCTCTTGGGAAACTGTTACAATAAATATACAAATCTGCAGCGTTTGCATGACCCTTCGGTGTGTTGCTATTTCGCAGTGTATGCACAGTTGTACTGATAGTAAAGAAAACATATGCATTGGATAGGAGCTAAATTAAAAGACCACCAAAGTCCTTTCCAATTCTACACTGTGGTGATTCTGAGATGCAAAATGGAAAACTGCTGCTGCCGCTGCCTTGCTGCACTAGGGTAAGATGCAGTAGACAACCTGGACCACGAAGGCATCCTGGCTAATGGTGTGGCTTTGATTCAGAGCAACTGGCCTGGAGTAGAATAAGAATTCAAAGGTTGGATTCTTTGCAGATGACTGAATAATTGCAAAACCACAGCCAGTACCACCCTTCTAGTGACATTTCCAATGTCATATATAGTCAATGTTCAGACCAAGAAGCTAGTTGAAACTGGTAGAAGAAGTCATTGAGTACAGTCTGGTATTTAAAAAAAAAAAAGATGACTGACAAGAAGCACACACATTTCCAGTACTAACTGCTAAATGGTGGGCAGCTTCCAGAAGAAAGGCCACCGTTTGCTGCTGAAACACATCGAGCAGGACAATGCATATTGACTGGGAAGCTTCAGCAGCAGAGAAGTCAATCTCATGAATCACTCCACAAACTAGTCAGGGTGCTTACAGAGAGAGGGGAGAAGTGCAGGCTTTGTTGAGAAATTCCATGATGGATCTAATTGGTTCACTGCAGCATTATTAACAACAGCCAAGATATGAAAGAAATCTAAATGCCCATCAATAGACAAATGGATAAAGAAAATACGGTACAGCACTGGTCGGGTAGCTCAGTTGGTTGGAGCGTCATCCCAATACACCAAGCTTGTATGTTCAATCCCTGGTCAAGGTACATATAAGAATCAACCAATGGCCCTGGCTGGTGTAGCTCAGTGGATTGAGCGCAGGCTGGGAACCAAAAGGGTCCCGGTTCGATTCCCAGTCAGGGCACATGCCTGGGTTGCGGGCCGGGTCCCAGTGAGGGCCATGTGAGAGGAAACCATACATTGCTGTTTCTTTCCCTCTCTTTCTCCCTCCCTTCCCCTCTCTCTAAAAATAAATAAATAAAATCTTAAAAAAAAAAGAATCAACCAATGAATGCATAAATAAGTGGAACAACAAATCAATCTCACTCTCTCTCTCCCTGCTTCCCTCCCTCCCTCTTCCTCTCTCCCACTCCCTCTTTCTAAAATCAGTTTAAAAAAGATATGGGCTCTGGCCAGTTGAGTCAATGGATTGAGTACCAGCTTGCAAACCAAAGGGTGGCCAGTTCAATTCCCAGTCAGGGCACATGCTTCGGTTGCAGGCCAGGTCTCTATTTGAGGGTGTGCAAGAGGCAACAAGACATTCGTGTTTATTTCCCTCTCTGCCTCTCTCTCTTCCCCTCTCTCTAACAATAAATAAATAAAAAATTTTTAAAAGATGTGGTACATACATACAATGGAATATTATCAACATGGATGGACCTAGAGGGTATTATGCCAAGTGAAATAAGAGAAGTATAAATACCATATGATTTCAGTTATGTATGGAATCTAAATAACAAAATAAATGAACAAATAAAATAGGAACAGACTCACAGTTACAGAGAACAGACTGATGGTTACCAGAGGGGAGGAGAATTGGGGAGCAGGGTGAGAAAGGTGAAGGGATTAAGAAGTACCAACGGGCAGTTACAAAATAGTCACAGGATGTAAAATACAGTATAGCGAATATAGTCAATAATATTGTAATAACTATGTACGGTGCCAGGCGGGTACTAGACTTATGGGGGGGGATAACTTTGTAAGGTGTATAAATGGATCTAGCCACTCTGTTGTACACCCGAAACTAATATAATATTGAATGTCAACTGAAATTGAGAAATTAAAATTAAAAAAAAGAATCATTAATTGAAAAAAAGATTAAACACACTGGGGGAAAGCTTAAGACTGACATGTCATCTTTGAAGTCGTGTTCATACTTTCACAGAGTAACACAGTCCGATTCACAATATCTGCAAATCTGTGTCATGCTGCACATTTGAAGTAATCACCTTTCTTTACAGAGAATGCAGCAAAGCGGGTAAGTGACTTTTCTAAGACCACATGGCTCCTCAGGTGGCAGGTCTAGGACAATAAGAACTCACGTGTCCTGACATCCCCTTTGCTGTCCCACCACACCTGAAAAATCACAAGGTCTGCAGCTACCAGCTTCTTTTGTTCAGCCACAATGTCTGGGCTCAGACGGCCCTCTTTATAAGCTAGAGTGGACTCGGCAGGATACTGAAAGTTCTCAGGGTTCTTCAGTTCACCTGCGGAGAGGAAAAAGAGAGGCTGAGGCCACAGGGCCAAGGCAGGACCAGAGAACCCGCAGGCAAGAAGTTCCACAAAGACCTAATTAAAGGAGGGAGCTGCTCCTACCTGTGATGTCTTTTCTGGAGAGGATGGGATTGAAGTTCATGGCATACAGGTCCGACACAGTGACCTCCCATCCTTTCCTCTTCAAAGCCTCTACAGCAGCTTCCTTCATGGCATAGTTGAAGGATGTCCGCTCGGCGTGAGCCAGTACAATCAGTGCTTTTCTGGCTATTTAGACACATGCAAGGCATATGGAAGAAATCAGTTACCAACCAGCAAAGCCTGAGCTACAGGGGAGCTAAGCCGGGATCCATAAGGGAAGAGATGATTTTGTTAGACATTAGGTCATGCAATCCATCCACTGCAGCCAGAAATATCTTTCCTCCTTAAAAGTACCAACAAATAAAGGAGGCATTGTAACTCAGTGGGGAAACAGGCTAATTTAATCAATGGTGTGGCATAATCTGCCATGTGCATACTAAAATTATCCTCTTAGAAGACTAACATGAAGTGTTAGAAGTCAGTATAGTAGCTCCCCTTGTTGGGGTAGTGGCTAGAAGGGCGCAGAAGGGGGTTTGGGGTGCTGGCAATGTTCTCTTTCTCAATCTGATTGGTGACCACACAAGCATGTGTTCTGTTTGTGCAAATTCACTTAAAACTTGTGCACTTTTCAGTGGATCTGTTGTATTCAATAAAAGCTTTTGTTTTAAACTATCCCACTAACATACCACATATAACGATAATTTACTGGCAGATTAAAGATCTAAATTTTAAAAAAAACATTAGAATAATATAGGAGGAAAGAGAGTATGTGGATAACCTCAGGATAGAGAATACTTTTTAAGAAAGGCTACAGATTCAGAAACCATGAAGAAAAAGCTTGACTGATAAAGTCACATAAATTTTTTTAAAACTTCTGTTTACTGAAAGTCACCATAAACAGAATCAAAAGACAGTCAACTAGAAGACATCCTCAACTCTCATCACAAAGAGTTATAATCTGAAAGAACGCCTATAAATAATTAGAAGACAGACGCTGTAACAGAAAAATAAGTCAAGCATATGAACACACTCTTCACAGAGGAGGAAATGCAAATGGCAATAAATAATGAGGAGGTGCCCTGCCTGGCTTGTCAGAAAAAGCAAATTAAAATGAGATATTATTTACCTTTCAGACTGGCAAAGCAATTTAGGACAAGCAACACTGAGAGCCATCAAGAGGGCAGGAAAAACGGCACCGTGCCAGACGGAATGTGAATTGCTTGAGCCTTTAGGGAAAGTAATAATGCTGCATCTCTTAAGAGTTTAAAGGTACATAAATCTTTGATCTAGCTGTCCAACTTCAGGGAATCTGTTCTACAAACAGAAAGCATTAGAACATGGGAGCAAGGATGTGTACTGCACTGTTCTGTTCATTGGCAAAAATTACAAATAACCCAAATGTGTATTTGGGGGAACGTTTGAATAAATTATGGTACCTACATACTACAGAATATTATGCTGTTAACAAGAATGAGTTAACTATATTCAGTGACTTGGGAAGATAGCCATGATACATTAATTGATAAAATGAAGTGGATGCGAATCCATTTTTATAAAAACCAAAGAAAGAAACTGCATATATGTAGGTAGATTTGCAGTATAATTGGCACGAGGGAAAAAAGATGTGGAATGATCATATGACCTATTCTTGGATGAGTAAGAGGTGGCAAGGGGGTAGAGGCAGAGGGGCAAGACAGACTTTTTCTTGGCCATCTGTATTAATGAAGTTGTTAGAATAAGCATCCTTTACTTTTGCAAGAAGAGCAATGAACGCCTGCTTATGGTGCGCTCAGCACTGCTCTAAGTGCTTTGCATTCTTTTTCCGTTGTCACAGTAACCCCGTGAGGTAGACACAATTAGTCTCCCCATACTATGGATGAGAAAACTGAGGCACAGAAAAATCAAGCAAGTTACGACCCGAATGTATGTAGTAAGTGGGGAAGCTGGAGTAATTTAAAAGTATAGCGACAGAGACAGTAAATCGTGCAGCAGTGTGGGAGGTGTGGGGGACGAGTACCAGCGACAGGAAGCTCACCACCACCATTCGTCCTAACCGTTGGTGCCACTTCTTCATACCTTTTGCTTAACTGGCGACTGTGGGTGGAGCCAGGAGAGAAAGCACCTGCAACTTTTTTGTCTTGTTTGAAGAAAATTAACTCGAAAGGCACATTTAAGCCTTCAGTGGTCTCCCTGCTTTTATTATGCACCACACCTGGCAGAGGCAGCCCCTATTAGGTTAAATAAATTCAGCCAGGTGGACGCTGCAGGCCCCTGCACACCACAAAAGAGGGTCTCTGAGCTGGATCCTGGCGTTTCTGATTCTATAAACTCTGACTTGGTGGAATACAAGTTTGATGAGGATTTAAGTGCCATGGAAGTGATTTATCTGCTTCAGAAGGCCTAGGAAAATGGAAAGGAAGTTCTGAAGTCGCCTCAACAAATTTCCAGCGCCTTTCTTATCGACCCAGGGACTGAACACTACTGGGAGAGAAGTGAGTACATCAAACGGTGCCGTGCGTTATCTCTGTGATCTAACCTTTGCATTAGTCATGTCAATGTTTACTGAATACTGCTGTTGATTTTTATTCTCTTGGCTTCCTTGTTATCAATATATACAATATTTACTTCTTATCAGTACTAACAAGCATTTTCTAAGTAGTAAGACAAAGTTGTTTCCCAGAAAATGAGAAAATCAGGATATCTATGCCTTGCTTCCAAGGAGCTCACCATCTACTAGCTATAGGCATGCCTATTAGAGAGAGAGAGAGATGCAACATGAGAAGCAAACAGGAAGAATATATTTGTAAGAAATATAACTGTCCCAGGCGGGTATCTCCTTGGTTAGAGCGTCATCCTGATTCACCGAGGTTGCGGTGCCATCCCCAGTCAGGGCACATACAAGAATCAACCAATGAATGCAGAAATAAGTGGAACAACAAGTTGATGCCTGTCTGTCTCTGTTTCTGTCTCTCTCTCTCACACACACACACAAATCAGTAAGTTGAATTTAACAAAATTACCCAAAGAGAGGTGATAAAACACACAAATAACCAATGGCATCAGCAGGCTAGGAGAGGCACGGGGCAGGTTCATAGAGGAAAACTTTACTTTAGGGCTGGCCGGTTAGGAAAGGCCGTCAGAAGGAGCTGCTGGAGCTCGGGCTTGAAGTACAAATGGGGTTATTTTCAGCACCTGCAGTTTAAGGTTCCGAACTGCTCGCTGTGCAGGCCATTTTCCATCGGACGGGCGCGGCCTTATCTAACAGCTGAGCGCGTCTTTGCTCAAGTATCATCTCTCCCTGCGCTGGTTACTTTCAGACCTCAGTGGGGAGGCCATCTCTCCTAAATGCCTACACGATTTTGTGGGGGTGAGACAGAATTAGGGGTTCCCCTCCCCTGGCGTCTGGCCAGGGCTCATCCCGGGACCCTAATTCGTTCACTTTTCCAGGTCTAAATAAAAAAAAAAAAACCAAAACTCAGGGCCGAGTCCCTACGGTTTGCCGCAGAGGAAGCCAGGCTTGGGGGGGCATGCTGGGCGGGCCACTCACCAGCCATGGCTCCGGCGGTGCGTTGATTCGCTGGGCTGGTGGTTGCGGGGGAGACCCAGGCCCGGGTAAGGTTTTAGGAGGCGTGTGAGTGCTGCTCACGGACCTCAGGCTACTTTATACTTGGAGGGACCCAGCCCAGCCCACCGGAGCCGGGAACCCAGCAAAGGCGGAGCTGGCCACCCAGGCTCTGGGGCGCAGGGCGGAGCTCGCGGTGGCTGCAATTCCAGGAAGGAGTGGGGAGGAGAGTCTGGGGCGTGGAGCAGGGACCCCCGGAAAAGGAAGAAGGCTGCCCTGGGGGTGGGAGGTGAGAGGGGCCTCACAGGGCCGGGTGGGAGGCCTGCCCATCTGGCTACTGTCCTGCCACCACTTTGGGACTGAGGAGGAAGTTGCTGATGGAGTACGGTCTTGTCTGGGCACGCCTTCATCCTCTCAGTCTGGGGAAACTTTTCCCGCTCTGGAGCTTAGGAACAAAAAGACTGCAGTTCGCTAGTTTTAGATTTCGCTGAGTCACTGTGATTCGAGATTTAGGTATCGAGGCACGGCAAGCAAGTCTGAGATGGCCTGGAATACTTACTTGCTCTGGGAGAAGTGTCTTTTCTTCCTTTGCCAGGTTCATATTCTGCTGGCTTCCACAGCTCTAAGTTATGGAGACTACTCTTTCTGGCACTGGAAGCCTGGCCTGGGGGAAGCCTGGCCTGGCCTTGCTCCTCAGGGGGGACCTCTGCAGCTTAGATGCCCCTACCGATTTTTATCTGCCACATCCCACACATGGATGTGGGACCAGCCTGTTCCAGTCTCCTCCTCTCTTACTAGTCTTCCTGTGGCTTCTGTGTATCCTTAGGTGTAGGATTTCCATTCCACTAGATTTCAGGTGGTTCTGAATGATGGTTCTGTAGGTTAGTTGTAATTTTGATGTGGTTGTCTGGACAGCAAATACTGTCTTACCAAAATAATGTACTGTGCATGTTGTCTTTATCAGGACTTGGATTACCTAAGAAAACCCAGTCTTCTGCCATAACTAAAATGCCAAAGGTTAACGATAAAGAGATGGGCAGGTGGGTGTGGGAGAGTGGGTGAGAGGTGAGGCGATTAAGAAGTACAAATAGGTAGTTACAGAATAGCCATGGGATGTAAAGTACAGGATAGGAAATGGAGTAGCCAAAGAACTTCCATGCATGACCCATGGACATGAACAATGGTGGGGAGATTGCCTGAGGGAGTGGGAGGTGCTGGGTGGAGGGGGGCAAAGGGGGAAAAATCAGGACAACTGTAGTAGCATAATAAAACGATTTAAAAGAAAAAGTCTTTTGCTGTGGCTGGTGTAGCTCAGTGGATTGAGTGCAAGCCTGCAAACCAAAGGGTTGAAGTTGGATTGCCAGTCAGGGCACATGGCTTGGATGTGGACCAGGTCCCCATTTGGGGGCCGCAAGAGGGGCCACCACACATGGATGTTTGTCTCTCTTTCTGCCACCCTTCCCCTCTCTCTAAAAATAAATAAATAAAATCTTTTAAAAAAATCTTTTCAATATTAAGAGAGCTAAGTTTTGTTGACAACTACGTAACCTTATGTATTTACCTCTAACTCCTTCTATTGCCACTTTGGTTAAATAAATAATTCAGCAATAGGATCATGACCTGTGATCCTATTTAATCAGATGTTCAAACTTTTTGATATTTTACCCCATATCAAATTCTGAGTGGAGTCTTTTGACCTCAAAGTAAATTTGAGATTTCCCAGAGGGCCTCTTTTGGGGGGACATGGGAATTTTAGCTGGGCCATTTTTTTTTTTAAAGTTCTTATTGTTTTTTAAAGATTTTATTTTTATTTATTTTTAGAGAGAGGGGAAGGGAGGGAGAGAAACAGCAATGTATGGTTGCCTCTCACATGGCCCTCACTGGGGACCTGGCCTGCAACCCAGGCATGTGCCCTGACTGGGAATCGAACCGGGACCCTTTGGTTCCCAGCCCACGCTCAATCCACTGAGCTACACCAGCCAGGGCTTAGCTGGGCCATTTTTAAAGTGGTATGAGCCAACTTTAAAACAGTATAAAAGGACATTTTTTAAAGGGCGTAGGCAGCACTGTCCAACAGAACTCTCTCTCTGGGCTGCTGGCTATTGAGCATTTGAAAGTGACCAGTGCAGTTTGGAGGGGGTGGGGAGAGGGGAGGGGAGAGGATGCAGACAACTGTAATTGAACAACAATAAAGTAATTAAAAAAAAAGTGACCAGTGCAACTGAGGAAGTAAAGTTTTCATTTTGATTAATTCAAATTTAAAAAGCCACCCGTGGCTAGTGACCCTCGTTGGGCAGTGCACGCAGGTCTAGGGTGCAGAAGAAAGACCTGAGCTGGGAGGCAGAGCCTGAGGAGTTCACAGTGTGCCCACTCTGCAGGTGGCAATATAACCTTATTCTGTGCTTTTCATACATTTATGTACTGCTATGGAAACCCTCTCATTAATTTGTTTTTCTACATGATCGAAAGTATATCATGCTATACTTATCCATGGACAATTCTTCTATCTTAACTATCCCATCATGTGAGAAGAGTCAGTAGAATTTATTCCTCCTTCCTGCAGCGTGGGAAACGATGATCGCTAACTTATGGAGGACTTACCACACAGCAAGAACTGTCATGAATACATTTACATATATTAACTCATCTTAAACCCCAAGACAGCGCTTTGCTATTAATCTTTTTTTTTAAAGATTTTATTATTTTTTTTAATTTATTTTTAGAGAGAGGGGAAGGGAGGGAGACAGAGAGGGAGAGCAATGTATGGTTGCCTCTCACATGGCCCTCACGGGGAACTGGCCCGCAACCCAGGCATGTGCCCTGACTGGGAATCGAACCAGGACCGCTTGGTTCCCAGCCCACGCTCAATCCACTGAGCTACACCAGCCAGGGCTGCTATTAATCTTTTTTTAAAAGATTTTCTTGCCCGGCTGGTGTAGCTCAGTGGATTGAGCGTGGGCTGGGAACCAGAGGGTCCCGGTTTGATTCCCAGTCGGGGCACATGCCTGGGTTGCGGGCCAGGTCCCCAATGAGGGCCATGTGAGAGGCAACCATACATTGCTCTTTCTCTCTCCCTTCTCCTCTCTCTGAAAATAAATAAAATAAAATCTTAAAAAAAAAAAAAGATTTTCTTTATTTACTTTCAGAGATGGGGGAGGGAGGGAGAACAAGAGGGAGAGAGATATCAGTGGGGGAGAGATACACCGATCAGCCGCCTCTCGCACACCCTCAACAGGAGACCTGGCCTGCAACCTTTAGGGGAAGCATAAACTGACTGTATAGCTCTGTATTGCCTGGCCAGGCAAGGTTTATTGAGCTATACAAGCCATAAAACTTGCCCATTTAAAATGAATAATACAGTGGCTTTAGCCAATGTGTAAAGTTTCACAGTGATCACAATCATCTAATTTTAGAACATTTTCATGCCCTCAAAAGAAACCTGGTACCATTAGCAATCACTTCATTCTTCCTGCCTGTCCCCACCAGTTACCTATTCTGTCTCTGGATTCATCCACTCTGGACAGCTCCTGTAAATGGTATCATACTTTATGTGGTCTCTTGTGATTATCTTCTTTTCACTTAGCATTTTGTTTTAAGGTTCATAAATGTTGTAACATGTATCAGTACTTTGTACCTTTTCGTGACTGAATAATATTTCACTGTATGGATAAACCACATTTTGTTTATCTGCTTATCAGTTGATGGATATTTGCGTTGTTTCTACTTTTGGCTATTATGAATAATGAGTGCTTTTATGAACATTTGTATGCAAATTTCTATGTGGACGTAGGTATTTATTTCTCTGGGGTAGATATCTAGAAGTAGAATTGCTGGTAACTCTATGAGTAACATTTGAGAAACTGCCAAACTGTTTTCCAAGGTAGCTATACCACTTTACATTACTACTGGCAATGTATGAAGATTTTAATTTCTCCTCACCAACACTTTTTATTGTCTGTCTTGTTTATTATGGCCGTCCTGTGTGTGCGAAGTGGTATTTCATTGTGGTTTTCAGTTGCTTTTCCCTAATGACTAGTGACACTGAACATCTTCTCATGTTGCCATTTATATACACATTTGGAGAACTGTTTATTCAACTCCTTTGCACATTTTTAATTTGGGTTGTTTGTATTTTTATCATTGAGGTGTAAGGGTTTTTTATAGAAGTTCCTTATCAGATACGTGATTTACAAATCGTTTCTCCCATTCACTTTCCTTTTTCACCTTCTCAGTAGCGCCGTTGGAGTCATATAAGTGGTAAACTTTTATGAAGTCTAACTTACCAAACTTCTCTTTTATTGCTTGTGCTTTTGGTGTCATAGATAAGAAATTATTGCCTAACCAAGATCATGAAGATTTATACCTATGGTTTCTTCTAAAACTTTTATAGTTTTAGCTCTCATACTTAGGTTTTTGATCCACTTTATAATAGAGTTTTTTTTAATCCTCACCTGAGGACATTTTTTGTTGTTGTTGTTGTTGCTTTTAGCCAGAGAGGAAGGAGGGCAGAGAGAGAGAGAGAAAGGAAAGAGGGAGAGAAACATCGATGGGAGAGCGGCTTCCCAACTGGGGATCGAACCCACAACAATTTCTTGTATGGACGACGCTCCAACCAACTGAGCCATGCCATCCCAGGCCCACACTGTAATAGTTTTTGAGTATGATATGAGGTAAGGAATAAAATGATCACTTTATAGATAAGGGAGCTGATGCACCAGGCAGTTTTGTGACTTATCCACGGCTAGAGAGCTGGTCAGTTGTGTAGTGCAGAATTTGAACTCAGGCCCTCAAACTCCAGAGCCCGCTCCCAGCCGTTACTTGTTATCAGAATTCTTGAGTTTAGCTCCAGGTCAGTCGCTAATGCTCTTCTCTCTGAGCCTTGGTTGCCTAATATTTAAAAATCTGGGTTTGGGCTGCATGATCTTAAAGGTCCCACCAGCTTTAATTTGCTGTCAGTTTAAGATTGTCCAATGCCCATGGTCTTATCTGAGCAGGCCTTTGTCCTAGGAGTATACACATCCCAGGCATCATGTATCAACAGAAACATTGTCCTCAAAGCCTCCCCCTGGCTCCAGGAAGCAGGCCAGCACTACGAAGCTGTAAGAAGCTCTGTTGATAGCCTTCATTATCTAGAAACAAAAAGCAGGGGTAGGAGAATCCTCAGGAGTCCCCCCACTCCTGATTAAAGAACACAAACAGCCTCATTAGTCACCTGCTAAGGTGCTGTATCCACATGTGTGGTTGCTTTTTTGCACAAGAAGTCCCCAAAGCCCTCTTGCTTTTCTCTGAGCTGTGGATGACAGACTCACTACAAGAGCTCAGAGCCACACTTGGGCCTGTCTGGGGACCTGGGCATCTGTTGTCCTTTGTGGTTCCCGTGGCTACCAGCCAAGTATCCCTGGAGGGAACGGGTCCTTGGGATTAGGGGAGAAAGGATTCTCCTGCTGTCAACCCCATCCTGTCTTGCCGTGTTGTCTCACTACCACTGGCCCTGCTGCATAGCACGCGTGCCCTTCTGTCGGGTTTCCTGTGGTCCCGTGTTCTGCCCGAACTTTGTCATGTTACATAGAATGTCAAGTAGGTCATCCTCTATTGGGCTTAACCACGTGGTTAAGCTGAAATTTCTCTTGAAATGGCATGTATTTGTCGTGGGGAGATTTTATCTGATATAGCAAATTGGGTTTTGGTGTCAGATCACATCCAAATTTAAGGAATAGAAGAGCCCCATTTTCAGTGCTTGATCCTTTTTGGCCCACAAGTTAACTCCTCAGATTTTGCACGAACACCTTCAGGAGGGGGAACTCATTTGTCATTGCCAAAAGCAAACTAAAAGAAAAGGAAAAAGCACTTTCTGCCTCTTGACTATTTTCTCCAAACTGGTCTGAGTTATGCATTCAGTTCCACAAGCAATTCTTAAACATTGTTCAAGACCCAGCACTAAGTTTCATGAAGGGTGTAGAAAGATAAAAAATATCCAGTTCTCAACATTTGAAGAGATTTAAGCGGCTGCTAGTAAATACACACTGCCCTTCCTCATGATTGTGGGTCACAGAATTATAGTCTCATTTATGAGAATTTACCTCCAAACACATAAGCACACAAACACAGTGATCTAGACATATTCAACATTTCCACTCTAGATATTTTCCTGTCTGTATGGACTGGGGTAAAAAACAGCTAATAATTGAGGGCTATTCTAGACAACCGAGTTTTGCCTATGCTGCTTGGCTGTGAATTATGGTGGTACAGTTTACATGTGGGGTGTCAAGGAAATGCCAATAATGTAGTACTATTTATTACCTGTATGGTATATTAAAGAAAATGGACCCTGGCTGGTGTAGCTCAGTGGATTGAGCACGGACTAGAAACCAAAGGGTCGCCGGTTCGATTCCCCGTCAGGGCACATGCCTGGGTTGCGGGCCAGGTCCCCAGTGAGGGCGATGTGAGAGGCAACCATACATTGCTGTTTCTCTCCCTCTCTTTCTCCCTCCCTTCCCCTCTCTCTAAAAATAAATAAAATCTTAAAAAAAAAAAAGAAAAGAAAATGGCAGTGCAGAATTATTACCTCACTAAAAGTGACAATCAAGGAATATTTGCCAGTAGGATATGGGTTAAATATGAGTTCTGAATATCCTGAACTGGCAATCAAAGCTTTGAAGTACAATTTATTATATAGAAGTATTTCTTGTGTTTGTATTCTCAAAAACCAAGTTAAGTATATCTGATCAGAGTTTCTCTCTTTCTACTACTAAACCACAGATGAAAGATTTCACTTCAGGCAAGTAATATCCATGTCATTTGTCACATTTAATTAAAATAATTGTTTAGAATTTTGGATTTTTTTAGTGGAAATGTTATCTTTATTTTTAAAATATGGCTACAAAATATAAAAGAGTCCATTTATTTCTTCTGTGTCATTCTGTCGGTCATTCCTGTTGACATAATTTAGGGTTGTGTATGTGTGCGTAACTGGCAGATTATTAGCATCTTTCTATTACACCCTTACAAATATTTATTGAGCACCTACCATGTTCCAGGCACTGTTCTATGTAGTGAAGACAGATCAATAAACAAAATAAAGCCCTCTCCACAAGGAGCTGGACTTCTAATACTGGGAGATGGACCAAGGAGCAGATTCTTTTCTAAAAAATTGCCACAGCAGTGTTTTCAATCTCTGCCTGCTTTTCTAAAACTTTGATACCACTCCCAACAAAGTGTGCAATCAAATTTTCCTTCCCTTTAATGTGGGTGGGATTTTGTGACTGCCTCACCCATGGACCGCAGCAGAAGTGATACTGCATGACCTCCAACACTAGGTCATAGGAAATGATAGGACTCTGCCAGGGATGTCCAAGCTTTCAGCGTCTCTGGGCCACACATTAAATACGCAAACACTAACGAAAACTGATGAGCGAAAAAAAAGGTTTTAAGTAAATTAACGGTTTTGTGTTGGGCCACGTTCATAGCCATTCTGAGCCACGTGCTAGGTGGAACACCCCTGCGGATCTCTCTCAGGATACTTGACCTTGGAACCCAGCAACCATGCTGTGAAGCCCAAGTTCTAGGAAGAGTCTACACTTGTGTGTTATGGCTGACAGCTGCTGCTAAGTCTCAGTCTACAGCCATTTGTCAACAACCAGACATTTGGGTGAATGGTTCTTCAGACAAATATAGCCCTCTCCCCAGCTCCTCCTCACCTTTTCAAGTCTGCCATACAAGCTGACCTTGACCCATAGAATCTATGCAAAGTAAGTGGTGGTTTCAACCACTAAGTTTTGGGGTAATATTTATGTGGCCATAATAACTGGAGAGGCAACAAATAATATGTCAAATAGTGATAGGAAGAAGGGAGGAGATGGGGAGAAGGGGAGGAGAGGTGAGGAGTTTGAGCAGAAGTAGCAGCCAGGTCACACAGGCATGGCACACTACGGCTGCTGGAGCACCGCGTAGTTGTCCCCTTGGACCTGTCATTCACATTAAGTCTGGCTTCCATTTGTGCTGCAGTGGTGGGGTTGGGTAGTTGTAACAGACCTTATTTACAAACTTTTTAAAATTTATTTTTAAAGGTTTTAGAGAGATGGAAAGGGAGGGAGGGTGAGAAACACCGACGTGAAAGAGGTACATCCACCAGTTGCCTCTCACACGCCCCCAACTAGGGACCTGGCCTGCAACCCAGGCATGTGCCAAGTGGGAATTGAACCAGTGACCTTTTTGTTCACAAGCTAGCACTCAGTCCACTGAGTCACACCAGCCAGGGCAAACCTTTTTTTTTTTTTTAAACTGTTTTCTTAATTTGAAGTAACAGTAAAATGTTATGACTTGGCAAGGCTGACTTGGGTACATGGGTGCTACATGTTGCTCCTTACTTTTCTGTGTTTGACTGAGAGTACGAGGAGATGGCAGGGGCAGAACTCCCCCCGACTCCAGCCACCACTCACCTCTCCTCCAGCTCCCAGTGGGCTCTGGCTGTCACCGCATTAGGTGGCGCCCAAGTATGGATTTCACAAAGATGGTGGGTGAGGGAGACTCAGTGTTTGGCCCATTTCCTGTTATCTCAACGGGTACGTTTGCTGCATGGAAGCACAGATGGACCAAGGTGAAAACTTGGCCTGGCTGCCCAAGCTGTGTGACTTTGGACAAGTCACTTAACCTCTTGTAGCTCAAGACAGCTGGAGATCAGTCCTGGCAGCTCATAACCATGTTCTGTGGATTAAATGGGCTAATGCAAAGTAGTTAACACAGACCTGTAATGTGTTTAAGTGCTTAAATTGGTAGCTTTTTACAACTGAGTACTAGGCAGCTGGGAAAAAGAATAAGGTAGATCTCTGAGCTGACATGGAGTGCCATCCAGTGGGGAAAAATAGTTTACTGCTTTACTGGGAGAAAAGAGGAATGTAACACACCCATGTTATTTCTGCAAAGAAAACGAGGAAACAAATGACAGATTATTTATAGAGGTTAAGGAGAAATGGGAGGGGAGGGAATGGCATCTAGTTCTTAGCATGTATCGTTTTGACTTTATAGTTACAGTTTTGACTTTTGGAACTGTTTTCATATCTAAAAAAATAGGACAAGAAAAAATTTAAATTGAATTTGAACCAAAAAAAATTATATAATGGACAAAATTACCATACAGGAAAAAAACAACTTAAGGAGCTGAAGATAGCACGTGGTGTGCACACCGCCTGTACAGAGAACTAGAGACATGAGGACTCAGCAGGTTCACTTACCGAGTAACTGAAGTTGGCATCACTTAGTGCGCTGCACTGAGGACCTCATTATCACCCACACAGCACCCCTGCCCACGGTGATAACCTCAGTGTAACTGAGGAATCAATCTGTCACACCCAAGTGGAGGGACATTTAAAAAACCTGGCTTGTCCTACTTAAAAATGTCAGTTTCACAGATTGACAAAAGGCTGAGATACTTTAGAATTGGGGGGGGAAAGCTACGAGGAACAATACTGGGACAATTTACTAAATTGTGAGTTGTTATATATTGTATAACAATAAGGTACCAAAATTCCAGAATTTGGTCATAGTCCTGTGGTTACATAAAAGAACATCCTTTTCCTAGGAGATGCTCTGTGTACTTGGGTGCACACGAAGATAAAAAGCAAGTGAGAAGAAATGTTGACAATGAGTGAATCTTGGTGAAAGGCCCTATGGGAGTTCAAAATGCTGAACTTTCGTGAACGACCGAGATGTTTTCAAATTAAAGAGAGAGAAAATATGTCAGCGCTTAGTTTTATTATTAACAAACAGTATTATTTCCTTGTAAAAAAGAGCAATGTAAATAAATGCTTGACCTTCGTGCATACTTTAAGTGTTAGCCTTCAGATTACTGAAGAAGAAAAATTCTGGCGTATCTAATGAAAGTGCACAGAAGCCTGCAACCACATTTATTAGAAAAATATTATCACTTGGCAGTTCCCCTCATTCAATGTTGAAGATTTACTCCAGTGCACTGTTTGCTGTTTTCATCCAGTTCCCCTCAACACGGCAGGAACCCCGGCTCTCCGGGTGCTCACAGGCTGAGGCACAGCCAAGTCCCCCCACAGACCCCACCCAACCCTCCGCAGGAGTTGTGAAGCAGCACGTGGAAGCCGGGTCTGTTCTTTCCGTCCAGATGGTTCTGGAGCCGGCACAGTTGGGGGAATGCAATACCAGAACTTCTTGGCAGCTGCAGCAGCTGTCCAGTTTGCCTGCGGACCTAGCACTTCACCTTTTCTTCACAAACTTCTTTCTGGAAGCATTGGGATTTAACCGTCTCCTTCCGGCTCCCAAAGTGCTGTCTCGGACCTGCAGGATGGCTGACCGGCTGGAGATGTCGTTTTCTGCAAAGGGAGACAGCCCAGCTACGTAGTCAGGGGCAAAGACATCAGTTTTCTGCCGGGCCTTGCGGGACAGTCGCAGCTGAGGGAAGCGCTGGTCCTCAGTCAGATGAGGGTTGACAGCATATTTGCCCCCTTTGGGGTTGGGAAGTGAATACTGCAAGCAAGACAAAGACAGACCATTAGAAGGACGGTGATCCAATTCATACAAGTCAGATCCTGTTAACGTCAAGCTTATCTGACAGCTCTGGGGGCAGGCGATGACATCAATGGAATCTGTCACTAACCACCTACTATGCACTAAGCACATGACATGCATCTTCCCACTTGATCCTCACCTCCACTTCCAGATGAGAAACCCAACAGAGCATTATGACTACATACCCTCAGCTAAAGACAGGAGAAATTACATAAATAAAAACTCCAGGAAGGAGCCCTGACTGGCATAGCTTGGTGGATTGAGTGTGGGCTGTGAACCAAAGGGTCGCCAGTTTGATTCCCAGTCAGGGCACATGCCCGGGTTGCAGCCAAGTCCCCAGTAGGGGGCGTGTGAGAGGCAACCACACATTGATGTTTCCCTCCCTCATTCTCCCTTCCTTTCCCCTCTAAAAATAAATAAATAAAATCTTTAAAAAAACCAAACCAAAACAAAAAACCTCCAGTACGGAAGTACCATTTTCACAACGGTATATGTTAGTAATTCTGAAGCAATGACATATATTCTAGTACTGAACAAATAAACAGGGAAAATGGTGTTGATAAGGGTGCCGTGAATATGAGGGGGCCTAGACTGAACTCTATGGTGTTGAGTTGAAATTGAAGTTATAAATCCCATGTTTAATACACGTGTGTATTTATATGCACATGTACACATTTACCATCTCTGTCCACTGTGGGCTGAGAATCAATGACACCCTAGGACAATGAGCACACCCAGTGCCCAGGTCTTTGCTTCTAAAGCCCATTCTCCACAAAGATGACCCAGGGCTGCTCAGAGAAAGGGCCGACCCCAGGGCAGAGGCAGTGTAACAAGAGTTGGGACATCTTGCTGTGCCAAAAATAAAGAAAGTGTTTAAATAATTGGGATACATCAAAAGGGCACAGAAGCCACTTGAAAGGCCTCCATGAACAGCCTGAGCATCTAAATAACTAATGATGATTATGGATCACAGCCTACAAACTAAATAAAAACCCACAAGACCACACTCACAGAAATAAACACATTAACAGGGAAAATTCCTCTTTACAGCAGAATGCCAAGTAATGAATATAGAAAGAATAATGGAATTAGAAGATCACCACTGGGCAACCATCCTGTAAAAACTGATTCAAGTAACTTTAGCCATGCGTTCAAGTTTGATGAAAAACAGTATTTACACAGTATTAGAGCATCTTTTCATAAGTTACCTATCACAAATAACTGTATAGGAAATCTGTGGCAAAGTTTGAATACGGTCCATTAATCAGACAGTAGTATTACAGCAATGTTAACTTTTTGTTTTTTTAAAGGAAGAGTAGCAGTCCATTGAATGGTTCCTCAAGTTTTACTTTTAAAGATTTTTATTTAATTATAGAGAGAGGGGAAGGGAAAGAAACATCAATGAACAAGAGATACATTAGTCCATTGCCTCTCAAACACCCCCAACTGGGGACCTGGCCTATACCCTAGCCACGTGCCCTGACCAGGAATTGAACCAGTAACCTTTAGGTCTGCAGGCTGGTGCTCAATCCACTGAGCCACACCAGACAGGGCAACTTCTTGGTTTTGATCACCAAGAAAACTGGACAACTGATTATCATCTACCTTCTGATATGATGCACTGAAGATACTTCACTTCTAGTGTTTTTGCCAAAAACTGCACAGCCCGAGTCTAACTACGAGGCAAAATACTAGACAAACCCAAAGTAAGGGGCATTCTACAAAATAACTTGCTTGTACCCTTCAAAAATGTCACGGTCATGACAGACCAAAGACTTGTTCTAATTCTTGATTTTGATGATTATACTATGGTTATGTAAGACAATGTCCTTGTCTCAGGAAGTACGAATGTAGCCAGGAGCAAAGGACCATCGTGTACAATTTACTCTCAGATGGCTGAGGACACACACACAGTTCCCCCTTATCCACAGGGGAGACGTTCCAAGACCCCTTGATGCCTTAAACTGCAGATAATACCAAACCCTATTTACGCTGTTTTTCCTATACGTACATATCCACGATAAAGTTTAATTTAAAAGACATTAAAAATAACTAATAATAGCCCTGGCTGGTGTAGCTCAGTAGATTGAGCGCGGGCTGGGAACCAAGAGGTCCTGGTTCGATTCCCAGTCAGGGCACATGCCTGGGTTGCGGGCCGGGTCCCCATTGAGGGCCATGTGAGAGGCAACCATACATTGCTATTCCTCCCTCTCTTTCTCCCTCCCTTCTCTCTCTAAAAATAAATAAATAAAATCTTAAAAAAAAATAGTAATAATAATAACTAATAATAATACGGGACTACTGTAACAGTATACTGTAGTAAATTATGTGACTGAGTTTCTTTCTCACAGCACCTTACTGCGCTGTGCTTATCGTCCTCTTGTGACGCTACGGGACGGCACAGTGCCTACGTGAGGAGTGACGTGGCGAGGGGCACGGTGCGGGCACGCGAGGTGGCGGGAGGCTACTCTAAGGGTGACTGCGATGCTACACAGCTGATCTGGTGACCGAGCCGGTTAAGTAACAGCAGGGGGCGTACGTAGCGTGAGATTTCATCATGTTGCTCAGAATGGTGCAGAACTTACAATGGCCTGTTTCCTTCTGGAATTTCCATTTAGTATTTCCAGACTGAAATGGACTGTGGGTAACTCAATCTGTAGTACACAAGACTGCAAATAAGGGGACTACATGATAAAGCAAATGTGGCAGAAGATTAACATAGGGAAGTCTAAGGGACAGGTAGAGGGGAATTATCTGTACTATTTTTGCAACTTTTTTACAAATCTAAAATTATTTCAAAATAGAAAATGTTAAGAATTCTCGCATATTAGTGGCAGTCGCCACACCTGGAGAACTCAGCGCCCGGTTGGTTACACTCTGAGTCATTCTGTCTCCACCCTTCTCTCCAAAGTCCTCAAAACAAATGCACGGCTGCTGTGTAACCAGCCCTGGCCTTTCTTTGGTGCTGAGCACTAAAACCCCTCTATCTGTCCAGTCCATGAAGCTTCTGGAAATTCTGCCCATCCTCAAACACCTGCACAAATTCCACCACCAGACTGTACGTGACGCGTGACCTCCCTCTCTGTGACCCCGTGCACACTTGGCCCTCACCATTTACTGCCTGGAATTACTGGGTATTTCTCATTACACTGCAGACTTCTCTAAAGCCTCCCGTGGGTGCTCTGTCATGCGCTTCCCCCATCTGTCTCCGCACCTAGATTACAGGCTGTCAGGAACTATCTTGTAGAAACCACGAGAACTTTTTCTGACCTCCATTCTTTTCGATGCTGGTGCTAAGAGGTGTCATTTTCCCAGGCTCAGCCCCCGCTGTCAGAGGGTGAGAGACCAGTCACTCACCCGGAGGCCCCGTGGATTCAGCACCTTAGGGTTGCGGGAAAAGTGCATGTGCAGAGTCCCATCGTCGCTGACAGTCACAGACACCTTCTTCAGGGTCTTGTTTCCGCAATGGGAACAGAACACACGGCTCATGTCAGATGTTGTCCTGGGGACATAAAAAGAGACGCTCTGTACCGGAGCCACAGGCAGCAAACTCTGTCCCCAGACCACAAGGTGAGTCCAGGACTCCAGGAGGAAAGGACAGCAAATGGGGAAAGCCTACACTGCACCAAACATGTCAGAGACCAAGGCCACCCAGCCTCATGCTGACGATATAAGCAAACTGCCGCTGCATTTCTCAGAAGGCAAAGGCAAACACACACCGAGCAAGTGTACTACTATGAAAATTGAACACACTGCTGCATTAATAATGAACCCTTACTGCCTTCTGACAGGCATTAGTCTACAAGTTTCACATGAAAACAATCCTATGGGGTTGCCACTATCTTCAATGTACAGATGGGGAAACTGAGGCAAGGCACGGTAGCTTGCTGAAGGTGACATAGCTTGTAAGGGCAATTACAAACCCGCAGAGTCTGGCTCCAGAATAAATGCTTTTAACATCACCGTACTTTCTCAAGGGGCACATTATTATAACTCTAAATGCTGTGTCCCCAAACGTGAGCCTAGGCATCAAGCCAAGAGGTAGTTCTGGAGGTGCCAAGAATCTATTAACGAATTATACAGGAAACACAGAAGCTGCTATGGTCGACCGTGTGTGGGCGGTGAGCGCAGACACCAACGCCCCATGGCGGACCTCCCACCTGTGCACCAGAGCAAATCCCAGCATGGTTCCATCCATACACATTTCGGTACTTATCAAAAGGGGGGGGGGCTCTCTGCTCCAGAACCCACACCCTGAACCCTGTGCCACAAAGATAAGGACCAAAAGGGCCACCCTCGATCTCTTAGACGGGATGAGGAATACACATGAACGAGGTACGCAAGGGAAGGCTCTCCTTCGGAAAGTGTGGGAAAGGAACAGGAAGGGAGGAGTGCTGAGTGGAAGGTGCTGGCTCCGATGATCAGCCACTGACCTGAAACAGCCGTGGCAGCGCAAGATGTAGCTCCGGGCCTCCCGGATCAGCATGCCGTTCACCGCCAGCACGTGCAGCCCCATCTGGAGCAGAACATTCTGCCACCAACAAGTTAATGCAGAACTGAACTCAAGAGCACAATTCAATTTTCTTTTAACATCTGTGTAATTACAGTTAAAGAACTTCACAAACCTTGGTTGGGCTCCCAAAGGGCTTCTGTTAAGGGAAGGTAAGCTTAGGATAACTCTCAAGGCATGCAAACTAGGACAAGGACACAGGTTTATCTCGGCGCTGGGGTCTGTGCTCATCATTTCACTGTGGCCCCTCGCTAGCAATCTCTCTTCACAGAGACGTTTACTTTGTCAGAGCAAATACACTCATTTCTGGGCCGGAAACCCTCTCTATTTTCTTTAAGTACTTAATTGAGAAAAGAACATTTACACGCTGGAAGCAAAGCATCAACAGATTATGAATAGTAAACATTAAAAACTTAATATCCTACATACATTTTGTCACTGTGTTTCTCTAGCCTCCAAGCAGATGAAAAATTACCAGAGAGCACAGGCAATACACAACAGCTCTGCACACCCCCCCCCCCCCAAACCTCTGAGGGACCACTGCCTGTGACAGGTATGACACTAGGCCCAGGGCCGACTGATGCCCGTTCCACCCACCTGCATGGCAAAGTCGGTAGTCACACAGCCGACCCGCACGTCCTTTGGAACGGTGCACTGCTCAAAATCCCGCTGGATCTGCTTGATGTTGCTGGGGGTTATCCACCCCTCATCGTCATCACTATCTTCATCTTTCCTTTCTTCAAATCCGTTCTCTTCCTTCTCCTCCTCACTTGCAACATCCTCACCTTCGTCAATCTGAAACATACATAACAGAATTCACCAACTTCCAGCCCACGGGGACCAGCAGGGGGAGCTAGTGTGCTGTCGCCAGGCGCAGACAGTAAAGCGTGGCCTTACCAGCAGCTCCTGCAGGTCACGATCAATATTGGGCAAAGGGTTTCTCCAGAACAGGAAGGAACTGAATTCGAGGTCCTCAGGCTCACTGTCCGTGTGTTTGTGTTTTACTGTTTCTCGTGGGGGTTTAGGCTGAGGTTAAAAGAATAATAATTTTAATACCTGAACATTAGAGGGTTATGGATGAAGTGATATAGGTTATTACAAAGTCAGCTCAGACAGGGCTGGACAAACTATGTTACCAGTCTAAGTAAACCTGGTTCACTGTAAACAATTTGTGGAGGTCTGACCTGTAACAGAAAGGGCATGACAAAATGATTTCTCTAAGGAATTACCTTTGAGGGCAGATGGAAACCAGAAATGTTTAGAGGAGTTTCGGGGTGCTGAATCGATGAGCTCACTTTAACCTGTAAAAAAGAAAAGTGACAGCTCTAAGTAAAGAAATATACTTTGAAAATTCAACATGGGAAATTAAAGCAAAACAGGTGCTCCCTCTCGGGAGCATGCCCACGCCTCTCCCTTCCCGCTCTACTTCCCCCAGGCACCTTACCTTTGCCTTTCTCTCTCCTGAGCTCCAAGGGCCCTTCTGCCTCTGTAACTTGTTTCCTGAGCCTACGCAGACCAGCTGGCTCACTTCCACTACCCCTGTAACTTCCTAAATAAATTTCTCTTATAATTTGAGAAAACAAAGAAAGTGTTTTCCCTCGGTTATTTAAGTAAAAGACTCTCAATGTTTAAAAAAACTGGAAAATATAGTCACATGCTACTTAAAGACAGGGGTATATTCTGGAAGATGGGTCATTAGGCAATTTCCTCGTTGTGCTACCATCACGGAACACACGTGACCCCGGGAGGTCTAGCCTACTGCACTCCCAGGCCATACAGCATGTGCTGTTGTACACGTGGCCCGTCAGGGATTGAAATGGTCATATAAAGCATTATTCGCTGATTCCACTGCCAAATAACCACTTCGGGACATTTCTTTTTTTGTCTTTATACATAAAGCTGCAACGAACAGCATCATCTATAAAGCTTGGAAGTATCTTTGGTTGTATCCTTAGGGTAATTGCCTAAGGGTGGAACTGCTGGGTGAAAAGACAGGCTGTTTTAAAGCTTCTGATAAAAAATACCCAATTCCTGACCAAAAGGCTGCAGGAAAAGGCAATGTATAAGAATAAGGAATAGATGTACAGAAACTGACTGGCTGGTACCAACTATTCCATCCCCGCCCCCCCAAACATTCCACTGACACGCGAAGCCTGTATCTGAGGCATCGCTTGTAGATCTTGTGGACTAAAGGACTCTACACCTAGTTGAAAACAAGTTGTAGACAGTTCCAATGAGTATGGGAATGTGAGTCCACCATGGTTTTGGTGACTTAAGACAGAGGACATTAAGCAATCCTTTGTCAACACTATTTGAAATTAATTACTATAAGGTTAATTATTTGGCTTCCAAAATCCTCTGGCCTGGAAACAGCCCATGGGGCCCAGGCACAAATCCATTATTCTCTTCAACCCAGCTAAGGTGGGCAAGTCCCTAAAAGCCCAACAGGACCCCAGAATTCTAAAGGTATCAAGGGTTGGGGAAAAAAAAAAGGTAGCACTTAAGTGTTCTTGCTTCTGAAAAGAATTGTTTCTACTAAAAAAAAAAAAGTGACAAATAGTTGATTCTCACTCTTCATTTTTCAAATTAACCAATCTTCCCCAGAACCCACAGATCAAAGGCTGACACACATTTGCTGACTGTAATGTATGACCCTTATCTGGATCCTGACCCAAGCAAATAAACTATTTTAAAAATGTTATAAAGTTGGGAAACGTGAATACTAACTGGTTAGTTGACAACAGTAGGGAATTATTTTTTTTAAAGATTTTTATTATTTTTAGAGAGAAGGAAAGGGAGGTTGAAAGGGAGAGAAAACATCAGTGTGCAGTTGCCTCTTAAGCAACCCCTACTGGGGATTTAGCCCACAAACCAGGCATGTGCCCTGACTGGGAATAGAACCGGCAACCTTTTGGTTCACAGGCCGGCACTCAATCCAGGGCAATATGAGGGAATTAGTAGTAGTAGTATTGTATACATATAATAATGATTTTGTGGTAACTTTTTAAAAGAGACACACCGAGAAATATCTATCAGTAAAATGCGATGTCTAAGTTCAAAAAGTCTGGTGAGTTAGTAGAGATGGAAACAGAAAGATCGTGAGTTGATAACTGTGGAAGCAGCATGATGGGGACCCTGAGTCCATTATACAATTCCCTCTACTTCTATCTAGCTGATACTCCCCATAACGAAGTTAAAACAAAACGAGCAATCTTTCTGATTTACCTTTTCTGGTTCTTGTTTTAAGTGTGACACCCCAACAAACTCTGCTTCCAACTGGTAGGTAAGTGCCAGGACTTGGATATCTGTGGCAGAGAGGCTGGGGTAGTCTCCAGTTTTCTTTGAAAACTCAGTCACTGTAAACAAAAGATTCTCAACTTCAGTTACAGGCAAAAAGTTTATGACCTTAGATAACCATAAAGAAAGTATGAAAAGAACTTAGGACCAATATGCTAAGAAACACCTCTCTTGACACTATCATCTATTGCCTCATCTTTTTCTAATCATAGCTGACATTTGTATTTTCTACCACAGAGATTCACGACACTTAGGTTTACTGTGATATCCTTATTGAGTACAGAGGAAGAAACATGAGAACAAAGTTAAAGGAAAGCCATTCAAAGTTAGAGTAATATTTGCAGATGATAAGTTCTTTATAGTAAGTTTTGGTATTATGTCAGAATAAGTCTCTTCCTTCCCAGTTCTGAAATTATTTTATTTTAACAATCCAGATTAACAGAACAGACAATCAGATTCCAAAATGTGATGGAAAATTAATCCAACCAATAACTGCTGTAGAATACAATGAAACAAAATTATTGGTTGCTTTGTAACAAATATTGAAGTGTTCGTGTGTGAAACAAACATTCCCCCATGTAATTTACCACACAGTAAATGCCAGCCGTTACTACTGTCATCCTCCTGAGACATCACTGATAAACATGTACAGTAAACTTTTCCAACACATTAACAGAAAGATGTCTCATGCTACAGTGCCGCATGGAACAGGAACTATACTGCTCACATTTCCTAAAAAGCAGATATGAACAGAGCAATTCCACTGGGCTCTGTTAAAAGCTTTTCATTCCATCCCTCAACCAAATCCCATTAAGTAAATACTATTAGTACTTCCTCAGAAAGATTAAGTGACTTGTCAAAGATTTCACAGTAAGTTGGTGGAGAAAGCTACAAAAGTCACAAACTAACACTGTAGCCAACACCTCCACTATCAGCCCCCAAATCCCCAAGACACTTCCAATCACCTAGGACCTTTCCTGGGCATCATCACCTTGATTCCCAACAGAACAATGCTAAGTCAAGTGATAACTGTTTAGTTTTTAGGTTTTTTTTTTTTTTTTTTTCACTACTAATGTAAAGGCAAAAGCTATCCCCTCCTCCGCCCCCAGCCCCGCCCCGGCCCCGACTCTTTGATTTGAAGCTGGCCACAACATCCAAAACAATTATCGCTCTAACCTACCGAAAAGAAATGGGCAAGAGTAAGAATCTGGGCTCTTCTATTTTTAACCCAAACACATTTACTGGATGCTTGCAAAGCGCTAGACACTATGCTGACTGACAGTCGTCATTTAGTCCTCCCAGGAACTTCTGAGGTAGGTACTATTATTACTCCCGCTTTACAGATGAGGCAATTGATGCCTTGAGAGCCTGGGTGATATCCTCAAGGGTATACAGCCAGTGACTGGCAAGGCTAACTCCTGACTCAGGAAGCTTCTTTTCCATCACAATCTCTTTAGAACGTGAAGTTTCTAAGTTGATAAAGTAGCCAGACCCCAACTCTCACCTGGAGCCGGTTGCATCTGCACCCTGGGACCCAGGTTTGCACTCACCCAGCCGCACATATTCCGGATAGGGATCCTTGAAATGCAGCTCATAGGGCAAGACTGCAAGTCGCCTGCGCGTGGCCTTGTCCCGAATCTCGCTGACTACATCCCGGATGGTATAGATGTTCTTCCCAATGTCCTACGAGAGACCAAGAAACCGGCCCATGTCTTCCCACCCACCAATATCCCGTGCTCCTTCAGGGGCTGCCAGCCCAGACCCTACTCCTCCCACCCGAACGCGTCGTACCTGCAGAGCCGCATCCCGCAGGAAAGCCCCAGCGTCCGCCACAACGTGCTCCACGGGCGCCATCTTAACCAAACAAGCACGGAGTGCGCTTGCGCCAGTCCCTACGCTCTACTCGGGGCCTCTGGGAGAGTGTAAGAGCTGCCGCAATTTAGCGTCGCCTCCTGGCGGCAGACTCCGCATCTCCCGGCTCAGGCTATCAGAGCGCACGCCCACCCAGGGGCTGTGGGCGGGGTCAAACCCGGGGGGCGGGGCGGCGCAGGGATACCTGAGGACATAAGCCTGGGCCTTCAGGACTTAGAGCATTGTTCTACTCATAAATGTACAGTCTGTATATATACTCATTGTTAGAAGTCAGTCAATACAGATAACCGAATTTAATGATCACAAGCCTATAAAATAGGTGCTATTTTATAGTCAAGGGATAGCTACTCAGGACAACAAAGTACAGCTATCATGGCTAGTAAGCGGTTGTAACAAGATTAACATCCAGACAAACCAACTTGGAGCTGCTTTCTTAACCATTATGCTATAGCAGTGATTTTCAACCTTTTTCATCTCATGGCACAAATTACTAAAGTTCTGCCGCACACCAAAAAATGTATTTTTTGCAGATCTGACAAAAAGGTATAATTTTGATTCGTTCACAACATAACTATTGTGTTGGCTGTTGTCATTTTTTAATTTGACAATCTAAGGGAAAAGAGGTCAGTACCCCAGACTAAATAGTCAGATATGTCATGTTTTAAAAATCCTCGCAGCACACCTGTTGAAAATCAGTGTGCTACAGTGACCACTGCTTACATGTCCCCACTTCATTTTGAATATTTTGAGGCCAAGGATCTGTCTTATGTACTTTAATGTCCTCACCTCACTTCTCTAAGCAAGGCACATTCAGTCTTTGCTGAATTGGACTGAAGGGGTATGAGATGATTTCTGAATTCCCTATCAAACTTGAGATTCATCATTTCGAGATCTGACCTAATACAAAATCATGCTGGTGACGGTTGGTGGAATGTTACTTGAGTTTTCAGCCACCAGTCTTCAGTGATGTTGGTTACTACAAACCTTCTTTGTCAAGTCTTCAATCTTAACCCTTGATTATAATTTATGCATTCTACTTAACAAAAATCCTTCAGTTGCTCTTCGGCAATTGCCCAAATCCTTTTTTCTTCCCTAGCCTACCTCTATCTCAACTGTTCTTACCACTTAGCCTCAACCTCCAGAGCCACTGACTGATTCCTGCCCTACCTGCCTTGCCTGAAATAGCCCGATCAAGGGCTGTTTTTCGTTTTAAATTGATTGGGCTGGGGGGAGAGAGAAACAACATCGATTTGTTGTTCTACTTATTTATGCATTCATTAGTTGATTCTTGCCTGTGACCTGACCAGAGAATGAACCTCCAACTTTGGCATGCTGGGATAAGGCTCCAACCAACTGAGCTACCCAGCCAGGGCCTGGAGGCTGTTTCTAATTTTTGAGTTCACCATAACTGATTTTTTGTTTTTTATTTCTTGCCTTCTCATTTTCTCTGCACAGTTTGACATTGCTGACCATCTCTTTTTTTCTAGACTTGTCTCTTCTTCTCCGACCTCGGTGATACTTCACAGTCCTGATCCCCCTGTCTCCCTAATGGCTTCTCAACCTCCCTAAGTGGACTATTTTTCTGCCTTGCGCACAGGACAACCTCCAGATAATGGTCTTAATCCTTTTCTTTCTCTAAGTTCTTTCCTTGGCAATATTATCTGCCCTCAAGGCTTCCCATTATAACAGTCTATCCCATTATAGGAATGTCTCCCAAATCTTCAGGTCTAATCCTTTTTTATTTCCCCAGCTAGCCTTCTGGGCACACCCTTCAAAAACCTTTTTGGCATTTTTCACTCAGGAGGGAGGTTATGACTGAAGTAATAATCTCTCCCACCCTGGCTTAAACTTTCTTTACTCGTTAAGAGTTTCAATTTTTACTTTGTGGGCATTTTATTAATGCCAACAGAGGCATTCAAAACAAGAATCTTTGCGTCATCTTCATTTCCAACCTCACTTTCAACCCATATTCCTCTTGCTAAATCTTATTGACATCACTTCGGAAATGTTGGTGGTGCCTGGGTCCCCTCTACATTCATCCCTATTACTCAAATCAAGTTCTTATCTCATGCCTAGAAAATATAATCCACTCAATACTAGTATTTCTATTTGTAATTTCTCCTTCTTGAATTGATTGCTCCTGTTGCCTAAAAAGGACAGAACTTGAGTCTATAATAAAAAAGTTTATTGAAATTGGCAGTGATCATTCTGTAAACCCTAAGATGGAGAAGAATGATACGGATCAGCAGTTCTCAAACTTAAGTGTGCCTCAGAATCACCTAGAGAGCTTGCAAACACAGATTGATGGGTCTCATCCTCAGTTTCTGGTTCAGTAGGTCTGGGCAGGACCTGAGATTTTGCATTTCTAATAAGAAGTTCCAGGTGATGCTGATGCTGCTGATCTGGAGGACACACTTGAGAACCATGGATTAATGAAAGAGTGAAAGAATGATCAGGCTTTGGACCATTCTGGTAAACACTAAAAATACTATTAATATGCAGGCATACCTTGGAGATATTGCTGGTCAGCTCCAGAGCACTGGAATAAAGAGAGTGTCATAATGAAGTATTGTAATCTTTTTGCTCTTGGGGTGGGGTCTTGCCTTCAATTTGTAGAAAATGCAACACTGTGCAGTACAATAAAGCAAAGTGCCATAAAATGAGGTATGCCTGTAAAAGGATTCTTGACACTGTAGCTTTTATCATTTTTATACTGTTCTCATTTCTTTTCTGCTTCCCTATTGTTATAGTCTACGCCCCCTAATGCCTTAGAAGGACTTTCATTTATTTAACAAATATGTATGGACAGCTAATTTATACCACCATGGGATGGGTGATATAACAGCTACGAACAAAGTGATATTTTGTGTAGCAACTAGGGGCACCTTTGGAGTTTATGCCTTTGGAGCCAGGTTTTGAAGGACGAGTAAGGCAAAGGCACCAAGGTATGAAAGTCCAAGGAGGTGTTCAGGGAATTGGGGGTAGTGCCTGAGGTAACAGGGTGACCAGGGACTGGAGCTCTCAGAGGTGAAGTGAGCCCTGACACACCACTTTTTAAAGCTCCTGATTTTTTAAAAAGCAAAGCAATCTCAAACACTATTAGGAAAATTGTGGTCACTTTAAACAGTTTACATAACAATATTTTCAAATACATATAGGAGGACAATGTATAACTCATTTGGAGATAATGTCACCTCTTACATGTGAGGCCCTTTACAAAGGAGAAGTTACTGCTTCGGTGCTAGTGAAGATCTGAGTTTACTTCCCGGACTGGAAAATGTAGAGGCTATGAGATTCTATGCTTAACAGTGCGTAAGGGGAGAGAAAAACTTGATGCAGAAGATACACTATGTGAAATCAGTACGTATCCCTAGAATTCCCCTGGACTTTCCTGGGAGTGTCCAGACTTTCTCTTCTCTGCCTTCGCCCTTGTTTATTCCTTGGCCTGAAAATTCTGCCTGCCAATCACTGCTTAGTCTCCAAAAGTGGCTCAATTTCTCCTCCGTAAACTGGTCCCCGATTATCCAAATCAGATTTTCCCCTAAGGACAGATCTGAACTCTTCTTCCTCACTATACTCTGGACATTTCAGCCCTGGCTGCTGTGGCTGAGTGGATTGAGTGCTGGCCTCCGAACCAAGAGATCGCTGGTTTGATTCCCACTCGGTGCAAATGCCTGGGTTGTGGGTCAGTTCCCTGGTGCGGGGTGCATGAGAAGCAACCACATGATGTTTCTCTCCCTATCTCTAAAATTAATAAATAAAATCTTAAAAAAAAGACATTTCAGTTCTGTCACTCAATGAGCAGTTATTGTATTCTGCTTTGCATTGTAATTCATTGTGTAGCTTCTTTAAGTAGGTTGAAAGTCAGGGACTATGTTTTAGGGGTCTTTTCCTTAAATGAACATGTCAATTTACTTTTTAACTTTTGGGGGGCACTTTTATGATGACATATTTCAGATTTTTATGTGTCTTTTAAAAAAGTCGCATCCATAGGACCTACAACAATGAGTTCAGTGCTCAATAAATGTTGGTGAAATCTGCTCATTCAGTGAATTACTTAAAGAGGCCTCCTATGAGCCACGTACTGCTTTAGGAACTGAGCCATGAAGGAAGGAGGCTATAGAAGGGGAAGGAAGAGATGAGTTACGATTGTAAATAGGGTGATCAGGAAAAGCTTCACCGAGAGAGATAATTGAGCAAACATCTGAAAGTGATGAGAGGGTGAGCTTCCCAGACAGAGGCAAAAGCAAGTCCAAAGGCCCTGCTTGCGGCCAGAGTGGCTGAAGCAACGTGCTGAGGGGAGGATTAGTTGGAAATGAGATGAGAGAAATAAAGGGGGAGGTATGGAGGAACAGCTTTATAAACTACAACATATACTTTAGCTTTTACTCCTCCCAAACTTAAAGACTTAAAAATAACAGTAATTAGTGCACTGTACTTATAGCTAATTTGTAGTACTTTTAATCAATGGTGATTAAAGGTGAAAAACTGGGCCTTCATTCAATTTGCCAAAGCTGAAGGTCCAGACCATCAGTAAAGAATCTTGATTTTAATTCATAAATAACTCTGTAGATTGAGAGAATGGGAGTTAGTTTGGTGTGGGGCATTTTATCCACTCAGGCAGGGGTTTTGAAGCTTTTCTGCTTTTGTTTTTTGTTATAAGAACAGATGCTCCACAAAAGCTGGGAGTTTTGTGATTCTAGAGTCTAGAGCAGTGCCTGACTCAGTAGGCACACTGTTGCCAGATTTAGCAAATAAAAATACAAGGTGTCCAATTAAGTTTGATTTTTAGATAAACTTTTTTTAGTGTAGATATGTATGTGCCAAGCACTATTTGGGACATACATATTACACAGTTGTTTACCTGAAATTCGAATTTAACCGGATGTCCCGTATTTTACCTGGCAACCCTACTAAGGAGCTCAATAAATATTTGATGAATTGATTGAATGGATTCCTCTCACCTGTAAAGTGGAGCCAATGATAGACCCGCCCACAGGGTCGACGGAAGGAGCTCAGGAAGCGCCTGGCACTAGTGAGTCCGCAATTTATTTGATCGCTCGGGAGCCATCAAGCGATCGGAAGACGCTTACTCTTTAAAACATATACAGGATAAAAACGCCTTCTTCGGGCAAAGGACCCCAGGCCAGGCCTGGGTTGCTCACACCTGCGGGTGCGGCCAGCCTCTTCCGGGTCAGTTGACCGCGCGCTGCCACGTGACCCGGCCCGAGTGAGGGCGGTGGAAGGCGGAAGTGGGAGAGGAGTTGGGCGCCTCTTCTGTGGTCCCTGCAGGTAGCGAGAGTCGGCACGGGGGGCTCGGTGGGCACGCGGAGGTGCGGGGCAGGCCTGGGGTAGCTGCGGCTTGCCGTGGGCCGTGGGCGGTGCGGTTGGGGAGCCGGGGGGCTGTGGCTTCCTGTGGGAGGGGCCTGGCGCCGCGGTTCCGGCCTCCGAGGAGGGGTGTCCCGGCTCCCGCCCAGGCGGGGTGGGCGCGCCGCGGACCGTGCACCGGGGCTCCTCCGACGTGGGCGCAGAGGTAGCCAGGGGTGCGGCCGCGGACTCCAAGTCCTTCCAGAAGGAATGGACATTAGGGGACAGGGATGGAGAAGGGTGACCTCTGTGGAAGGGTCGAGACTGGAGGAAGGGGCAACTTGGGACTGAACTGGAGGGGGCGCCTGAGAATGGCCGCGTGCCATGGAGGGGAAGAAGAAAAACTCAAGAAGATGATAC
>PVJI01010920.1:0-58324 GCA_004026765.1 Micronycteris hirsuta | reverse complement strand
TGTGCTCCCTGAGGCAGGGTTGCGCCCCATTCCCATTAACATACCCAGCTTCTAACTTGGGGTGAGGCTGGCGGTGGGGAAGTGGAACTATTTGTTTGAAGGAAGTTAATTTCAATAAAAACCTTCCTGAGTAACAAAATCTAGAGCATCTCATTGGAAAGAGACTCAAGCTGCTAGATATTTTCAGGGTTAGCAGTGGCAGCAGGGACCTAGGTGCTCCTCACGCATCTCCGGTCTGGCTTTTCTCTGAGAGGTGGGGCGGTGTGTCCCCGGGACACAGCTGGTGCCAAAGCTAATGAGTTCCAGCCACACATATCACACACGGGGGCCTGGAAACCATTCCCCAGCAAGCTGCCCGGTTTTGATCAACATACATTTATTTGTGCTATGACTCAGCATGTCCGCTGTTTCTGCAGTATCTTTGGGGGGCACTGAGAGAAGGAGCGTCAACTGCGGGGACATGAAGTAGATGGAGGCGAGCTTGTGACAGAGAAGAACAGAGCTCGCTGACACAGGGCCACCGCCAGATCCCACTTCTACTGTCACAAGCCACTGCACAGCCTGGAGACTGTTGGGGAGAGGACGCAGGGCGGCAGCGAACGGTGGCCTCTGACAGGGACAGGGAGGAGGGTGAGCAGAGGGACAGAAAGACACACCTGCTTTTACAGAGACAGACACCGTTAGTTAACCGCGGTGCTGACTGAGCTGTGGTCACTACGGACGGGCCGGAGCTGTGCCAGCTGTTAACGCCTGGCAGTGGGCCCATGTGGTTCACAGTCACGGTGGACGCCAACCCAAGAGAAGTGTGTGGGAGCCTCACAGAAAAACTGTACATGTAGCTTCATTGTTACTGCGACAGCCCCCGCTTAGAGCAGGAAAGGTAATGCTGTGTGCTCAAGGTCACGTGGCTACGAAGTCATTAGTTTGGAATTCCTGTCTGCGACCCCAGGACCAGGGAGCCTGGTGAGTTCTGCCCAAGGGGCGCTGGTCCTGGGGTCCCTTGGGCGGACCTCACCAGGCTCACCGGGGCACACCCGAGGCAGCCAGCCCAGGACGCCGGGGAGCTGGGACAGGCCACCATCTTCCCGCCTGCCTCCCTGCTCCTTGGCCTCCACTAAGAGTTGGCACACAGCCGGTGCTGGCTGGTGGCCCTCCGTCTGGCTTTGCCCGCCATCTGGCAGGTGGTCCTTCCTGCTCACCACCCTCTCCTCTGCCCGGGTGGCGGGGCCTGCTGCTCCTGTCTGGCAGGACCGTGTGGCAGAGGGCTGGCTGCGAGGTCCCGGGGGTTGGCCTCAGCGATGTGGCAGTGGCTCTGCTCTCCTGGAAGTCTCTCCACCTCTGCCTTTGTCCCAAGGCCCCCATGGCCCTCCTGTCACCCGCTACCATTCACAGGAGGAGCTCCTGCTGCCCTGAGAGGAAAGGTCTGGAGCCCTAGTCTCCTCAGTGGCCAGCATTCTGTCCTGAAAGCCCAGCTGGGCCTTTGCTTGTGTGATTCTGGGGTCATTCTGGAGAGCGGAGCTGTTAGCAGAGAGTGAAAGAGCAGGAAGCCTCAGTCACACAGAGAAGCCCTCTCCACACGTGGATCGATAGTCTCTGTATGTCCAGGTCTCCTGTACCCGTCCCAGGTGAGGCGGGGAGTGTGTTTCCTCACCCACACGAGTCCGAGTCACCCTTGGTCCCCCGACTACTTCACAGTGGTATAGGCGGGGGGTTGGGAAGGGAGGCTAGGGCACTGTGAGCAAGGAGAGGAATCTCCCCCATGATAGGGCATTGGTTCCCGGGGTCAGTGTCCTCACTGTGCAGGAGAGGGCAAGGGTCACTTGGGGGGCAGTGTCCTCACTGTGCAGGTGGGGCAGGGGTCCTGATTAGGTTTCCAGTCCTGAGCATCAATGCTGACTTGGTTCCAGTGTGCAGAGTCCTGGAGGTATTCGGCTGCTCACCTTCTCTTGGTGTGTGGTTCCGGAGCAAGGGGACACGAGGAACACTAGGGCTGCCCTTGGGGACTCATTGCTGCACACATTTGATGGGGTGAAGCAGGGTGATCCCCCCACGGTGAATGGGTTCTGGGCATGACAACTGGGTCCAGTCCAGAACTGAGCGAGGAATCGGCAGTTTGTTGGGCAAGCTCCCCCTAGCCTCCTGATTATCCGTCCGGTATTCCTTTGGGCTACACGGATTGAGAAAAACCCTTGTCGAACCCTTGTTTTGCCAATTCTAGCATCCCTACCCAGTGCCATCTAAATTGCCTCTAGGGACAAGTCATCGGCATAATTGAGTGTGGGTCAGTCCCCTTGGCCAACACTCCCACCTTACTGCTTGTTATAACGGCTGTGCCTCACTTCCACCGGTTAAGCCCCGCCCCCTGGCCGTTTTTTTCACATCATCCCATCGCTGTCAGTGAGCCCAGTGCTGTATCAGCAGCTGCCCACAGCTGGCCCTGGCCTGCAGGAGAAAGAAAGCACTGAATTTCCCAGGGATGCTGCGGCCCTCTCCCCACGCACTCTTTCTTGCTTTGGGAAGTACTGCCCCCCAGACCCTCCCACGGTGTGGTTGCCTAGCAGGTTTTCCGGTGTGACACTCAGGCAGGCCCACTTCTCTGAGACTGTGGACCACTCCTTCTACTGCCTGTCATTGGCAATTCCCAGTGCCAACCGCCACCCTGACAGGGTGTCAGAAGCACCCCCTGGAGTCCTGGACAGGGTATTAAGTCCTGTACTAAGGGAGTGTCCCCATATACATACACACACACCGTATTTTGCCAGGTATAATGCGCAGCCATGTTTTTGGCCCAAACTTTCAGGAAACAAATCTTTCATTGTAAGTTTTAATTCAATTTTTTGTTTATTCATATTTAGAAACAAAACCAATTATCATATTCCAGAGCATTATTTTGCATATGGATATTGTTATTGCTTGCTAGAGTTGAACTTGTTTTTTAATTCTTTTTTTTTTAATTTATTTATTTTCAGAGAGAGGAGAAGGGAGGGAGAAAGAGCAATGGATGGTTGCCTCTCACATGGCCCTCACTGGGGACCTGGCCCACAACCCAGGCATGTGCCCTGACTGGGAATTGAACCGGGACCCTCTGGTTCCCAGCCCGCGCTCAATCCACTGAGCTACACCAGCCAGGCTAAAGTTGCACTTTTAATGCATAAGCATAAATAAAAGAATTAAAAACATTTATATAGATATGGAATTACCATTACCCATGTATAATGCGCACCCTTATTTTTTCCCTGAAAAACTTGTGTCAAAAAGTGCACGTTTTACCTGGAAAAATATGGCCGATAAACTCTGTCTACTCCAACTTTATGTCCCTTTCCCTTTCAGAACCTACAGCACCCAGCCCTCAGCATGCTGGCTCCTGGGGTGCATGTCAGCCGTGTCTCACAGCTGCTCCAAATAGAGCCCTCCCCTTCTCGGCAGGGTCAGACTTTCCTTGGAAGGTTGTGCTGTGACTTATCCCGAGTTACTGACCTGGTGGCCAGGAGGTAAGGTAGGGAAAGGTCATGGGAGGGGATTTGTTGCCTGGCAAGGGGAGTGGGCTATGTCTGTCCATCCAATAGTTCAGAGAACTGGGGGATTCAACATTGCCAAGTTCATCAACCAAGACGTCCTCATCCCCTGTCTCAGGGTCTCATCTTTCCCACCCAAGGGCCTGATCTTAGCAGAGTAGACCAGTCCTGCGACACTTAAACTTTCTCTGGAACTTACTATTCTTGATGAAAACCTGGACGGGTTCTCATCTCAAACCTGGACAGGAGACCCGGAGTGCTCTTGGCTTACACTCCTAGCCTTTGAATAGTCAGCATTGACCTTTTACGATCTTTCCTCAAAGCTTCAATTCAGTTGTTCCTATAATTACTATTCCCCCCCATAGTTTTCAAACACTTAAAATATTATACTAGTGACAGCATTTTCTTCTGCTGGTACATTATTTAGCTAACCACCAACGAAAAATTTAATAATCTCATCGCCACCTCGGGCCAGGGGCTAATCACGCTTCACCCACCAACAGCGACGGGTCCTTACTGGGAGCTGACAGAGGGTGAGCCAGCTCTAGGACCCCATCTAAGCCTCTGCTTTCTCGGTCCACTTGGCCTGGCTGCAGGCTGGTACCTCCTAGAAGCAGAGGCTGCGATGAAGATTAGTGTGCAAAAATGTCTATTGGGAAGAGCATCACCGGGAAAAGGGAAGGGAGCTGGACCAGGCAGAGGGAGAGGTTGTTCCTGGGAGCAACCCAGGTGCTCTGAAATGCAAAGTGAGGCTTTCTCAAGCGCTGTGGTGATCTCCAAAGCTGGACTGGCTCTTTAGAAATGTTCCGAGTTGGGAAGAGTGACCAGCTGTTGAACATAGGCTGCTTTGGGAGAGGAACATGACCTTGGACAAGGTGACTGTCTTCAGCAGAGGATACCAGCTGAAATGTCTAAGAACTCTGAACTTCCAAGGACTCTGAAGAGTTTCAGCTGGCAACACACAACAGCTGAGGATCTTGGGGGGTGCAGCAAGTGCCCCCACTGGGACCAACGAGAGATATTTGAGTGAAATTTCAAAGACCAAAAATACACTCTTATTCTCCCACGGCAGCTGCCATGCCAGCGAGCACTGACAAACGGAAGAGGCAGTGCTTGCCAGAGTCCCTCAGGGCCCTCCTAAGAATGACCTAGCTGTCGCCGCAGGTGGCTGAGATCGGCAAGGCAGAACTCTTGTGATTGCTTCACTGATAGCAAGTGGGACCTTCTGGTCTTCAATCTTTCGACAGTTCCATTATTATAGATGAGCCTCCAAGTTCTCATATTAGGTGTCTTCTGCTAAAAGTATCTAAAATGACTCCTGCTTTTCCGACCTAACACTTTATAGTTTAGTCATCCAGAATTATACCTAAGTAAGAACATGGGCACTTTTCTTAATAATCTCTCCAATAATCAATGCATACAGACCTTCTGAGCGCCTAGTGTTTTGCTAACCCCAGTGATAGGTCCTGAGCGCTAGGACCAAAGGATGCATTTGGAGGGTTTAGAGAAGATGACTAAAGAGCAGTCTTGACAGTAGCTGAGCAGTCTTGGGGTGGGGGGAATTTACTGGTGTCAGAAAAGTCAAAACCGGTGAGTCTGAGTGGCTATGGGATAGGTTCCTGCAATGGCTGAGGTTTGAAACTGGCCCTGAACAGAAAACAACAGACAGGAAAGAAAGTTTAAACATCTTTGAACATAGCACGCAGGCCGTGGGTTATCTGGCCGCTGCTCACTTCTCCGGCCTTTCCTCCTCCTCTGTCTCAGCTTCATGGGCCACTAGGACCGAGCTGCTAGCGGTTCCCTTGCATTTATCAGTTGTTTCTCCCGTCTTTTGTCTTTGCCGAAGCTGTCACTTCTGCTCGGGGACTTCTCCTCTCTTCACTCGTTAAAACGTATTTGGGATATCAGTGAAAATGGCAGAGTAAGATCCCTTGAAAATTCTCTCCTCCATAAAGTCAATGACAACACTGACCAAAAAAGTCAGAATGACCATTTTCAGAACTCTCCAATGTAACCAAACAATGGCAGCAAGGCAGGGAGTGCAGTTGAGGGAAAATAGCCGCGTCTCAGTAAGAACAGAGAGTTTTATGTCATTTTAATGTGCCCTCACCCCATTCTTCCTTTCCAGCTTCACAATAGTCTTAAAGCTACAAGCTGCAATCAGGTACAAACCAGCAACCTGGAAGCCACGGATGGGGGCAGACTAGAGCGAGTTCAGAGATGAAGTAGCTTGTCAGCACATGAAGCTGAAGATTTAGGCAGGGGCCAGAATCTGAACGACCTCGCATGCTCCGTTGTTAAATTTGCATTTTTATGCTGAAAGTAATAGAGAGTAATGCAAAGATTTTGGTCTTAAAGCTTTTTTCTGAGATAATTGTTATAATTTGACCTGTCTTATCATTCCCTAGGAAGCCTAATGCAAATGGGGGGATGATGAGAATGTTCTGGAATTCTATAGTGGTGATAGTTGCACAACCTTGTAAAGTCTACTAAGAATCACTGACTTTTATACATTATAAAAGGCTGAATATTATAGTGTGTGAATCACAGTTTCATAAAAATTGAAATTAGTTGAAAATGATATCATCTTAGCTCTATCATCACTTTCTCCAGAAAATTTGCTCATCTTCTTCCATCTCTCCAGGTTAAGTCTGGTAATCTGTGTTCTCACAATTTCTTATAACTGATTTGATAATTGTACACATTATTTTTTAACATCTATTCTCCCTTCATAGCCTGTGAGCTCTTTGAGGGCAAAACACACTTCTTATTTATCTTGCAATTGCCGACAGTTAACACAGCATCTGGAACATTATAGGAGGCCAGGAGATAGCGGGTGAATAAATAAAGAGAATGCACTTTGTAAGAGGTGACGATCCTGTCCCAAAGGACTCTTGCTTGTTTTAAGGTGGGCTCCTTGGAAAAACAGGCTGTGAGTGGGGATCTGCATGCAGGAAGTTGACCGGGGTGCGCCCTTGGTTCAAATGCATGTCGGGGAGACGAGGAAGAGTCGTGGAGAGGTGTTCACCCTCAGTGCAGTCTCAACAAAGGCCTCCACTCAGCCTCAGGGGACTGGGTGGCTTTTCAGAGTTGTCTTGCCTTAGGGCCAAGGGTCCAGTCGTTCATGCCCTCTGGACCAAGCTGTCCCTTGGGAGAAGGCATGACCTTGGGCCAAGCAGTCCTGGCTGTCAGCCCCCACCAGTCCGGCAGCTCAGGGAATGAATGAATGGCCCAGTCCTAAAGAGAGATCTGGGCACTGAAGCATTTGGCACACCGCTCGGCTGTGACAAGGTTCGACCCAATGTGCTGAATCAGTGTGGCTCCCCAGAGGGAGGTGTGCTGAGAGGCAAAGAATAAGAGGCAAAGAGATCAGACCGCTTGATACAAACTTGGGTCATCTTCCTGCTTGGCTCAGCGTTTACCTGCCCGAGGCCAGTTTCTCCTTCCTTGGCAAGGAGGTATTTCTACTTAAACACTGGACAAGTTGCTGGCGTTCTGGGATACCCAAGAATGGGGTCAAGGTTGAATGCACTGTGGCCAGGAAGAAAAGCCAGTGCCTTTGGTTGCCTGGGAGGCCAGCCACGCTGTGCTCCCTCCCCCAAAGCCACCCAGGATCTCCTGTTTTTCTGCTGCAAAAGTACAAAAGGGCCTGGTTGCCTCCCCAGCGACGGAGAAACTGACCTCCCGTACCTTCAGTCAGTTGGGCCCTGATAACGTTTTGCATCACGTGGACATTTTTGTTAATTTTTCTGACAGCAGTCAACGAGAAATCATAGAAAAAAATTATGTCGTTCCTCACCCTGCATCAACTGGGTTAGTGACTCGTTAGGTAGAAAAAAGTGAGTCAGCAAGTCCCCAATACATCGTACTGAGTTCCCTGAAGAAATCTGAGACCAGAGATGTGAAGTGGGGAGATTCTCACCTCTGCATTTATCAAATGGCTGCTCAAAGGGAAAAGCTGGAGGGGACTCCCCTACGAGCATGGCAGGGGGAAACGGAGGCTCACATGCTTTAAGAAATCACACCACACTTTCTCGGCACAGAAAGGTTGATACAGCACGCCTGTCTGTTGCAGATGTACAGAAAAGAGAATGAAAGAGTGTGTTAGGGGACAAAGATGCAAAAGACAGTTGAGAATAGCTTTGGGGACAATGGCTGTCGCTATCAGCTACATTGGGCATAAAATTACACACTGGCTCTTTAGAAAGTCTTCAGTTGAGGAATGCAGCAGTCACTGCCTGCTCCAAATGCAAAGTCCAGGACCACGGGTAAGGAGTCGCCAGCTAAGGACGGCAAGGTGATGACGGGAGAAGTTGCAGAAGACTGAGATTTGCTCTGAAGTTATAATCACCTGGATTTTTTGACCACCGTCATTGGAATTGGACATGTCACTGAAGGAGATGACTACTTGTCATCTCTGATACTCCAGTGATGCCCAAACTTTTCTCTAAAGCCTAGAGTCGGGAATTAAATAAACAGCTCCTTTCACAAGGACAGATTCCCCCCAGGTGGGTAAACAGAGAGCATCCTTGCTAAGACTGGTATCTGATGTTTCTGTGACTCCGTGACCCCTCGCCTGCTGCAGGTCAGCGCAGTGACAGACAGCTCAGCAATCTGCAGATGAAAGCGCATGTACTCACACTTCCAGAGCAGCATTTCGCAACATTTGGCAGCTTAAAGGTACGAACACGGACTGTTTGTTTGGTGTCAGCAGCTGGGAGTAGTGTGAACTTCAGGAGCAATTAATCGTCTGCAGTTAGCTCCTCACTTATGGACAAGGGACACCAAAATAATTTCCACTGTTTTCTATTTATGCAAGGGGTTATGTTTATATATGTAGTAAATATATTTTATGTAAATAAATATAAAATATATTTAACATATCAATAAATATAAAAATGCAATATACTTACTATATTAATACATAAATATAAAACATAATTAAAATATTTCTTGAATATTAATAAATAAATATTAAACCTATAATACACAATATATACTAATAAATATAAATACAATGCATCTAATACATATATGGTATCTATTAAATTTGCACATATAGTATGAACTAAATTTACATATTGTATGTTAAATTTATATATAAATGTACGATAAATAAAATCTCAATGAAATAAATGTCTTTTGCCCATGAACAAGGTATTTCTTGCTAAGTTTTTGAAAAACAACCTGAGTAAATGTCATGCTACCAAATACACATTCAGATATTTATAACTAAGTTTAATTCCTCAGTTTTTCTTTCCAAAAGCTGGGCTAGTCACCCCCAGGCTGTCCAATGGCCTGGAGCAGAGTCTGTGTGGACACCTGGAGGCCAGGCCAGCCCACCACCACCTGGTTCCGCATGGCCTGTGGGCACTTTTTTTAAGTATTTTTTATTGATTATGCTATTACAGTAAACTAAGGGGGGATACTGGAGGGTAGGGGGGATGAAGGGGGGGAAATTGGGGCATTTTGAAATGGTTCAAGAGAATTCAAGTTCATTGCAGAAACAAAACAAGGAATAATACTGGCTTTTGTGTTTTGTTTAAATGTAAACCATCCCAAGAACCCCCCTGGGTCTCACCGTGAGAGACTAGAGACCCTTAGGCGTTGGGGGCAGTGGTAATGAACTTACGACCTCAGCTCAGGAAGGCACAACACCCTAAATGACAACATTATGTCGGACATTGTTCTCCACTGTAACTGTCTGAAACATGTGACAGGAAGCAATGGTTGGGAAGGAAAGGGGACAGGGCCCAACCCCCCCCCCCCCCAATGAACTGCAGAAGGGCAAACGTAAGGGTTCTTTCTTCCTATGATCTGAAAATGAGACACTCACCTCAGGACGGTGGATAGCACAGACAGAGCACAGGTATTTCTGCCCGTTTCCCCCAAGGGTGGTATCTTGTAAAACTGTAGTCTAATACTACAACTGGGATGCTGACATTAACACAACTAGCTACTCTCCTTCAAACTTCCCCAGTTTTACGTGTATGTATTTATGTCTGTGCAGCCGGACCGTGTAGGTTTGTGTATCCACCACCATGAGGAAGATACAGAAATGCCCAGTTGCCACAAGGGTCCCTCCCGTGGCCCGTTTATAACCCCACCCTCCTCCCTAGCCCGGGACAGCCAGTAATCTGTTCTCCTTTTCTAAAATTTCAAGAATGTTGCATACATAGTATGCGGCATGTAACCGTGCGGAACTATCTTTCGTCACTCAGCATAACTCTGGAGGTTCGGCCAGGTTGCTGTGGGTGCCCATAGCTCTTCCCTTCCCTTCCCTTGTGGAGTAGTATTCCACGGTATGGACTTCCGAATATTGAACCAGCCCTGCATAAATGAACAAATCCTGCATGATCATAGTGTGTGATTTCCTTTATATATGGTTGGAATCAATTTGCTAGTATCTTATTGTGGTTTTTTACACTTACGTTAATGAGAAATACTGGTTTGTAGTTTCTTTGTACTTTCTTTGTCTGCTATTGGTATCAAGGTAATATTAGCCTCATAAAATAAGTTGGGAACTGTACCCTCCTTTTCTGTTTCGTGGAATATATTGTGCAAAATTGGCATCAATTATTCTACCAGAATCTTTGGTAATATTCTCTAATGAAACCATCTGGAGATTTCTGTTTCAGGAACTTTTTAATTAAAAATTCAGTTTCTTTAATGGCTTTGTATCTGTTCAGATGACTTTCTCTTGAGTGAGGTTTGGTGGTATGTGGTACTGAGGAACTGATTCCTTCCTTCTAAGAGGTTGAAGCCTCGGGTGTAAATTTGTTCCCAATGCTGCAGGGTCTGTGGCGTTTGTCCCTGTTACATTCCTGACATTGGTGACATGTGCCTTCTTTCTTAATTTTTGTAAGTCTTACTAACAGTTTACACATTTTATCAATTTATTTAAAGATTTTATTTATTTATTTTTAGAGAGGAATGGAGAGAGAAAGATAGGGAGAGAAACATCAGTGTTTGGTTGCCTCTCGAGTGCCCCCTACTGGGGACCTGGCCCTCAACCCAGGCTTGTGCCCTGACTGGGAATTGAACCGGTGACCCTTTGGTTCACAGGCTGGCACTCAGTCCACTGAGCCACACCAGCCAGGGCTCAATTTTTGAAATAAGTAAATTTTCTTTTATTGAATTCCTCAGTAGGGAAAAAAAACAGTATTCCTGTTCTAAATTATATTCATTTCTACTCTTATCTTTATTATTTCATTTCTTCTTTAGGTTTCTTCTGGTTGACTTTTTCAATTTTCCTGAGGAAGGAATTTAGATTATTGATTTGAGAACTCTGTGCATTTCTAACATGAGCAGTTAATGCTATAAATCTCCCTCTTTACGCTGTTTTCATTGATTCCCACAAATCTGATGTATTGTACTTTGATTTTAATTTAATTTTCTGTATTTGTTACTTCCTTTGAGAATTCTTGTTGGCCCATCAATTATGGAAGTGTGTGTTACTTAATTTCCATATGTTTAAAGGTTTTTCTCATGCTGATTTCTAGTTTGAATCTGTTATGATTTCAGTGCTTTCAGAATTATTAAAGAGAAGTTCGTTTTTATGGATTATTTTAGTGAATGTTCTATGGGTACTTGAGAACAACGTGTATTCCGCCACTGATGGTTAGAGCGTTCCGTGCACGTCAGTTCCACTCTGTTGGCTGATTATGGTAATTGGATCTATGTCCTCGTCCATGTTCTGACTGGTAGTTCTGATGCTGTACAGAGGGCAGTATTGACGTCCCCAAGCACAATTGTGATGTGTCTATTTCTCTTTCCAGCTTTATTGGGTTTTGCTTCCTGTCTTTTGAGAATACGTTGTGTGGGATGTACACATTTAGAATTCACTATGTCTTCCTAGTGGATTGATCACTTGTATCATTTTGTTGCTTTCTGTCTCTAATAACTTTTCTCTGAAGGGAAATTTATCTAATATTACTACAGTGACTCTGACTTTTCTTTAAGTTCCTGTTTGCATGCCATGTCTTTTCCGTCCTTCTACTTTCAGTTTTCCCAGGCCACTGACGTCGAAGTGAGTTCCTTGCAAACAGCATATAGCTGATTTGTTTTCAAAAATTCACTCTTCCAATCTGACTTTTAATTGATTAATTAAGATATTTAATTTTAATATAACTATATATAGACTATGTTAATAACATAATTATCTATTTTCCATTTATTTCCACCAGAGCTCATTTTTCTGTTTCTCTTTTTTTTTTGCTATCATGTGGATTACCTGAATAATTTTAGGGATTTCATTTTGATCCATTTGTAGCATTTTTCATTTTAACTCTTCGTGTGGCTTTCTCAGTGATGGCTCCAGGTGTCCTCACATACATATGTCACTCACCATGTGTATGTCTACTAGCGTCAGCCCCTCACCACTTTGGATGTCACGTGGGCACCTTACTTTCATTTCGGCACACGGACCTTCCTCCTTTTAAATGTCACTGCCTTTAGCATCAGATGGTGTTATAACTTCTGCTTCAATCATCGCATACGACTTGGCAAACTCACGAGGAGGATAGTGTGTAGCGTGTCCCTATGTGGTGCGTTCTTTGTGTTGTTCTTTCTTCCTCCTGATGCTCTGAGATCCCTTCTTTTACCATTTCCTTGTGTTTGAAGAGCTTCCTTTAGCCTTCGTTTAATGCGCTGGGCCAACTAACAACTTTTCCCATCTTCTCTCATCTGACAGCATGTTTATTTCCCCTTCATTCCCAAAGGGTAGTTTTACCTGCTATAGAATTTGCAGTTGACAGTTCTTTTTTTTTTTCAGCACTTGAAAAAATTTGTTGTGCTACTTTCTTCCAGTCTCCATAGTTTCAGATGGAAAATCTGCTGTCATTGGAATTGGTGTGCTCCTATGACTCATGTGTCATTTTTCTTCGGTGGCTTTCAAGATATTTTTCCTGGTCAGAATTTTTAAAATTATGATGTGTCTTCTCATGGATTTCTCTGGGTTTATCATATTTGGGGTTTTCTCAGCTTCTTGATTCTTCAGGTTTGTTTTTGCCAAATGGGACCCTGACGATACATATAAATGTTAACTCTCTTCCTTTGTCCCATGAGTCACTTTTTTTTTTTTTCAGTTTTCTCTCTGTTGCCCAGATTTGTACAGATTATATTGGTCTGTCCTCAAGTACGCTAGAACTCATCTGATCTGTTTTTTAAATTTCTGTTATTGTATTTCTTGGTTGTGCAATTTACACTTGGTTTTCTATAAAGCTTTGATTTCTTTGCTGAGAGTTCCCACATTTTATTTGTTTCAAGTGAATTTGCAATCACTTATTGAAGCACTTGTATGATGGCTGCTTTAAAACCCTCATGGAATCATTCCAACATCGGGTTCCTCTTGGTGTCGGTAAGCACTGGCTGTCTCTTCCCACTCAGACTGGGATTTTCAGTTCTTATGGGTGACTTTCAGGTGCATTCTGACCATTTTGAGTATTACATTAGGAGGCTCCGGGTCCTGTTTAAATATTTCCTTTCAGCATGTAGTCACTCTGTTTAAAGTTTAACACACAGTTCCTGCCCTCATTTGTGGGCTATGGTCCCAATAACAATTAAAAGTCATTGAAGCTTTTTATAAAAGCTTGAAGAGTGAGATAGTAACTAGCATATAAGTCCCATTTAGTAAAGGTTTTTATGGTAAAAAAGTGCCAAACCCCTGTGTTGCTATTTTGGTCTGCCTGACTCCCACTTCTCCCGGCTGCTGCTGACTGAGAGTATTGGTGGGAACAGCCTTCTGTCTCTGCATAGGGGACGGCTTTCTGTCCACGAGGACAAGAATTCTGCCAATAGCCGCGTGTGATCCCAATAGTAAGAGCAAGTGGGAGCCACTGGGAGCCCTGCTGACAGTAAGTGATCAGGGTAAGTCCTGTCCTACCTTCTGGCCTCACAATCCAATCCCCTCACCTACCAACACCGGACAGCCAGGTGCCACCAGCCAGGGGGTTCCAGTGCAACAAACGCTTGGCCCAGAAAATGCTGTTTGTCCCTGTGAGCTCCAGACTTGCCTTCCAAGTGCACAGGCAAGGGGACCCAGCACACAAGCACCCAGCCCAGGAAGCTCACCTCTTCCCCAGGAATGTAGGCTTTCCTGTATGTGAACTAAAGATAGACGCTCATCTCTCTGGGGTGTTTTCCTGACAATTCTTACAGAAGCTTAGAGAATATACGAGGTTGGATTTGAATCACTTCTACTTTGCCCATTAAGTGATTCAAATTCTTTCCCTTTCCTCCCTTTGTTTAGCCCAAAGTCCCTCTCCTGATCATTTCTAAATTTCCATATTTCCCTCCCCTACAAGGGCCAGCTCCCTTGACCTCACCATTTCCTGATGAATGAATGACCTTCCACGTTTAGAGACTACTTGGGCTCCTAGACATCATTACCTCCATGGGGTCTCTCCTTACTCACCTCCCCTCAGGTCTCAGCCTGGTTTTGTGTGACTCTGGATTCTGTTCCGCGCTCTCTGACACCTTCTCTGTCCCTCTCACCTTTTAGTCTCTGAGACTTCGCAGACATGGGCGTGAAGGGCACATGCTGCAGTGTCGTTTCAAACCCCAGCTTCACCATATGTCACTTGTCTGACCTCAGACAAGTCACTTAACACATATTGAAAAATGAGACAACATCCCTGGCTGGTGTGGCTCAGTGGATTAAGTGCCAACCTATGAACCAAAGGGTTGCCAGTTTGATTCCCAGTCAGGGCACATATGTGGGTTGTGGGCCAGGTCCCCAGCAGGGGGCACATGAGAGGCAACCACACATTGATGTTTCTCTCCCTCTCTCCCTCCCTTTCCCTCTCTAACAATAAATAAATAAAATCTTCTTTTCTAAAAGAAACCTCACTTTATTTAAAAAAATGAGAAAACAAGTGCAAGAGAGAGTTGCTTATGTTAGCCTCACATCACCAAATTGAGATAATAGCAGTTTTGGCTTTCCCAGAAATGAGTTCGTAAATCGGTCAATCAGAAATCACCCAATCAACACTAGGTAGGCCACCTGCCTGAGAGACCCTGCCATTCTAAAGGACAGTGACCTTGCAGTAAACGGCCCACAGATGTGCCTCGTCCAACCTCCCTGTGCCCGTCCCTTTGGCTGCCGCAGACTTCCATTGCATGCCGTCACCTGGCGCTCCATTCCGTCTGCGAGATGGGATGCCGCCCAATTCAAACTGAGTCTTGCTCAAGTGAGAAAAGTAAAACTGTTCATATGCCTCATTTTATCTTTTGACATACCTCTCACCTCAGTTCCCTCATCCAAGAGAGGGATATGAATAGCATACACCTTACGGGGCTGCTCTAAGGGTTCAATGAATTGAATATGTGTCAGGTCCTTACAGCAGTGCCTGGCCCGCACTGTTAGTTATTACTATCATTACTCTCTCTCTCGCAGCTCGAGCTAATTTCTCATTATCTTCTTTACCACCTCGTCTGCTTTCTATACACTCTCATGTTTCTGTAACCTCTTTCACCGCCGCTCATGACACCACAGTGTCACCCCGCAATTCAGCTCAGCTCTGGCTCTGCTTCCTCTAAGAAAGGGTCCCATTCACAGCCGGAGGGAAGTAATCATTCTTGCTATGAGCCTTAGTCATGTTTTACATTTATCCAAGGTGTTGGTCATACTTCTGTTGTCTTGGAGGCAAAGGCCATGCCCAGGTTTCCCGATGCTTCTCAGGTCCTCCCCCCAAGTATGTACCCATACCATACAGTGTGTATGGCTCACCTGGTGCCAGTGCAGCTAACGGCATGTGCGTGCAGGCACTGCTTACCTGTGTTATACCCTCCACAGTAGTCTGTCGGATACGCGGCGTACGTGGCCTGGCCGAAAGCTCGGACCCATCACACGGGGCACCCGCGGCCACGCGATGGAACCGTGAAACACAAGAGGAACGCTGCCGTGGAGAGAAATCCCACCAGAAGAAACTATCGTTCCGAGTAAATGAAACAAACTCATCCTAAGCTGGTTGCTAGAGTCCAAAATTCCAGGCCCTTTGCCAGAACGTTTTCACAGATCAAAGTTAAGTAGGGAAATGTAGTAAAGCTACAGCCTCAGGTGTGATTCTTCTCCAAGTTCAGCTTTCCCATCAGGCCACGGGAACTCACCCCCAGCCTCAGCGTCTCAGTGACCTGGGTCTTTAGCAGGGAGATGATGTTGTTGGCAGGCCGTACATAGGTTCTTTTCTTTTTCAGGTTTTTTTCTCTGCAGTCAGTGTCACCCCAAGAAGGTTAACAGGCCATCAGTTTAAGTTGGATGTCATAAAGTGTGAGCAAAGTGGTGGCGGGCTGCAGCACTTTTGCTAGGAGGCAGCAATTAAGTGGGCTGGGGAGAGACTTGAGGAAGGCGGGCACTTGCTCCGACATGAAGTGAGGGGGATTCGCTCTGTGGGAACTGTGATTCACGCGGAGATCTGAGAGGCCCTCCCAAATGCTAATACAACTACCTCCCTTTAAACTCCAAGCCAAGTGGCTAACAAGCCGCCTTCGCCTGGTTGACGATGTCAGAAATTTCTCTTGCTCTCATGATAAACGCAGCTAGAGTATTTCATGTTAATGGAATTTCCCTTCGTTTTCCATCACCCACATATTGATTGCAGGTGCACGTGCCCTTTAGAGACTTCGTGTGGAAATAAATCGCAAATGCTCCCTGGGGTCCTCATCTTGGGGAACCGCCACAGGGCGAGCTGTCCCCGGACGGAGGTGCCTACAAGGGACTCCGGCATCGTTCCTGGGATCAGCACGTTCCAGGACAAGTGTCTCAGTTCAGAAGATACAGAATTTTTTAATCAAGAGGGTCCAATACTTTGATTTCAGAAGACCTATTTATTATATTGGGAGACCCGCCTCAGAACCAATGCTGGTCACTTACCTGAAACATCACTGCCTTTCCAGCAGGAGGGCCAAGGCACAGGTCAATTATAGGTCAAAAGTTGAAATAGGTGCAAAGGAGTCAAAATATTTGGAAACTGCTGAAGGGATATTTGTCCCAACCAATGTCAGGCACACTGTGTGGCGGTTACCAGTCCTGTCTCTGTCTTTCTTGATGAACGGTTATTCCTATGGCCCGGGCCTGGATCTTGCTCAGCTCCAGCCTCTTGTGCCCAGAAGAAAAAAATGATTCACTGAAAAGCAATTCCCTGCCCTGGAGGAGAGACCAAGCTGTGCGGGCCAGCAGTCTGGGCTGATTGGTCCTCCACGGCTCTCCTGCTTGGTGTTTGTTTTCATTTTGGAAAACATCAAGATCTTTAAACTTGACCCATAATAACTGATAAAGAGCTTATAAAGCACCTTCCTCTGCATGCAGACAGCATTTGCCTGGCCAAGCTCTGTTACAGTATGTACAGACCTTTATTCGGTACCAGGGTGGGCCGGGGAGGGCAGGGGTGGCGGCAGCTGGGAGTGTGACTGCAGTTAAAAATGAAGCCTCCACATACGTGGTCCAGGATGTCACCCTACCCCCTCCCAATACTGCCAGGTCTGAAGGAGCCTGTTATTCTGTTTTCTTCTTCATTAAACTCTCAAGAAAACTTAGTGATTTCAAAGTTGAAATAGGTGCAAGGGCAAAGAAGAGAGATCACGGGGAAGGAAAGCCTTTGACCATTCAGGAAACCCCTCAGACTGCCTGAGACGGGGCAGAAATAAACAGTATTATTCGTGGGGTGAATCCTGACATCACCACCAAAGGGGGTTTAAAGGCAGAGGAGAGTCATGGGGCAAGCTGAGGAGCTGTGAGTTGTAGCTCCAGTTAAACATCCCAGGCTCGTTGTGAGCCAGCAACATGCGTGAGTGGGCCCTGGCACGGCGCTGCCACGGCGCCCCCCCCGGGCAGCATCGAAGGTGGCAGAGGTGGTGACCACCCGTGTCGAGGGCAAGAAGGCCGTCAGCAAGGCCTTAGCTCCACTGTGCAGCCAAACCTGCACATACTCCCTCCACCACGCCCACTTAGGAGACAAAACTCACCCGCACACGCTCCTCGTCTCGGGTCGGAAGGTGAGCGGAGCAACGGCAGGAACGTGCCAGCACCGGGGAAGGCGTCACACGGCGCAGATGCCATGGTGACGACATGTGGGTCTGCACCTCCGGGGAGCCCTGCACAGCCACCCGCTCGTCTTCCCTCTCTGCCAGGACCACGTGTCCACGAAAGAGGCACGGGACCCAGAAGATGACTTTCCTGACCGTTGGCTCCATTCCCCCAAGACAAGCACACCCCCATCCCCTCCAGATGCCCAGAAGGTAGTGTGCATATACCAAGGCTGGGCATTGGGGCCTGACTTTTTTTTTTTTTCCCAGGAAACCCTGGTTGAGAAATGTGTTCTTTTTCAAGTGTCAGGAATGTTAGGAATATTCATTTAAGGAAAAACAGCATTGCGGAACTCCAGGAGCCCAGCAGGGATGGTGCCGTGGAAGGAAGCCGTTTCAACAAATACGTGTGGGCATTGGAAGGATGCAGACGTGAGTGGGGAGCAGATGAGCCTCTTCCTAAGATTTAGGAAAGATAAGCTCAAAGCCCTCCTGGCAGGGAAGCCTCTGCCTGCCTGGAATGTCTGTGACTTCCCAGGGAGGTGGCTTCAGACATGCCGGCCCTGGCAGCCCGTCTCAACTCAAGACTGCCACCTACTTTGTGTCACTCAGAGCTTCTGGTGTCAACAACAATGTGAGGTTTTCCTAGATTCTTTCCCTGAGTCACTCAAAGACCCTCAGCCATGCCTCTGGGCAGGGGCAGCAACGTAAGTGCCTGAAAATGAAATGTCAGGCCCCAGCCGGGTGGCTCAGTTGGTTGGAGTGTCATCTCATACACCAAAAGGTTACCGGGTTTGACTCCCAGCAGGGCATATACCCAGGCTGCAGGTTCAGTCCCCGGTTAAGGGACATATGGGAGGGAACTGATTGATGCTTCTGTGTCATATTGATGTTCTCTCTCTCTCTCTCTGGAATCAGTGAACATATCCTTGGGGGGGATTTAAAAAATTAAAAAAAAAAAAGACCAACACAGTGCTCACTCCATGACAGACAGTAGTAAGTGCTAGGGGTATTCGATGAATTTTTAAAATATCGGCCATAGCGCAGACGCTTATTAGGCGTGAGTCACCTTCGCGAACCATGTCAGTGCTAAGCAGGGCCGTCGGCAGCGCGGAGAGATGGCGCAGAATGACGCGAACATGAATGAACACCTGTCCTTCGGGAGCGGCCCCTCGCTTCATTCACAGGCCTCCAGAATCCACCAGAAACGCTTTCCACAGAGGGGCTCCGGGGCCGGCAGGCCTCCGCGTCTCCTGGTTCAGTGGAGCAGGCTCTCTCAGCACCTCTCTGACGGGCGGTGGCTTTGTGTCCAGGACCCGCGTTGCACGTGACCGTCTATCTGTAAGTAGTAGACCATCTTATCTGTAAGACCTTCCAGGGCACAGTGAAGGTTGGGGCGGGGGGACCCAGTATTCTTCCCTGTTCCTACTCGCCCTCCCTGCCTCTCACCCACACCCCTTTTGTCCTCCAAAGGTCTCACTCTTTCCTTAAACAACGATGCAACCAATTTCCTTACCAAGAGCTCTGACTCGGAAATTTCAGTCCAGTTCAGAAGCTAAACAAGACACAATAATTACAGTGGAGGAGGTAACATCTCCAACTGGAACGAGGATTTGGAAGCTCAATACCCCACTTGGCCGAGAAAAGCAGGCACAGACCTGGGCAGGGGGATGGCAGACACTGGGGCCGGACAGGCAGTATGGTCTCAGAGACCCTGGGCCGCTCTGGGGGCAGTCCCAGCCGGCGGTCAGAACTGAGGGTCACGCAGGTGGTGTCATTGCACATAGGCAGGGCCTGGCTCAGGGACAGCCAGCAGACAGCAAGGCTCAGTGACAATGAGACCTGTCCCCAACAGGCAGACCCTCAGGCCCCAGAGAGGAGTCCCAGGAAGATAAGAAGGCAAAAATCACAGCTTTGAGGAAACTGAGGAATGAGCAAATTGTCCAGAAAGACAGTGGAGCATAGAGAACAAAGTGGGACCATGTACCAGAGCCCTGACCTAAAATGGGGACTGGCCACAGAAACAAAAGTGAGGCCTTCTTGTGTGAACAAGACTCAGGTCGGAATAGGCCCAGAAGCAAAATGAAGGTGCGGCTGAGTCACCCTTGTAGCTGCGCTACAGGGGACATGACCGTGACCGCAGCTGCAGCTGGAAAAGGGCTGGAAAGGCAGGATGCAGACACACCCAGCGCCTCCCACAGCCCCTGCCCAGGAATTCCACTGCAGCAGACCCACGGCCAGGAATGTCTGTGGGCTGCCTGTCACCTCTAGACACGAGGAGCAGGCAGACAATCAAAGACTTCTGGCACCAGGGGCAAGCCCAGAGGTTACAGGCGTGGACTCCCTGGCCTGCAGCTGCTTCTGTGGTCTGATAATTAGAGGGACCATAAACCTGAACTTGGATCAAATAAACTGAATGTTTGAACTTGTGCCTCTTCTTAACCTAATTCTTTTTTTAATTTTTAATTGATTTTGAGAGAGAGAGGAAGAGAGAGAGAAGCCTTGACTTGTTGTTCCACTTATTGATGCATTCATTGGTTAATTCTCGTATGTGCCCTGACTGGGGATCGAACCCGCAACCTTGGCCTATGGGGACGACACTCTAACCAACTGAGCTACCTGGCCAGGGCTTAACCTAATTCTTAAGAAAAAGAAACACAGAGCTTCTCTACCTGCATCTCCAAGTGTGGGCATGGAACACGCCATCAGATTCACCTAAACGGGAAAATTCAGCAATCTGGGCAGAATCGGAAGCTCTGGGATGGGTTCCGGGAGCTGTGTTTGAACCAAAATCCAGAGCATTCTACTCCATGCTCAGGATTGAGAAGTTCTGCTTAGGGAGCAGACAAGTCCCGAGCCACACCCTGGGGTGGAACTGTGTCTTCCTTCCTCAGTCCAGCCCCTGGCGATGCAGGGCTGCATGGGGGTGAGCCTCAGGCAGGGCTCATCTGTGGTGTGGACAATCCCAGGAGCCTGCAAAGTTCCCTCCTCCACCCCTGCATCCTAGGAAGCAAAAGGAAGCAAATTATCTCATCCTTGCTCTGCATTCAGTGTGGCTCAAAATAGCTCCCCACAACCCACCTGTTCGAGGGAGAAGCCCAAACATAAATGCTATCGTTGCCGCTTCTACCCACGTCCCAGCTCATATCCCTTTTTGGGGCACTGCCATCACAGAAGCTGGAGATGGGGGCAATGGCACTGAAGTGCAAACGCCGATGTCAACTGGTTAAAGAGGAGTGCTTCTGCTCCTTCCTCGTTCTTTACGAACGTAACTGCACACTGAGAGAAAGCATGTGGGTGCACATGTGTGCATCACATGCGTCATTCCTGTGTCCCAGCCCAGTGCTTGGCACACAGGGCGGACTCGACACACATGTGCTGGGTGAGGGTAGGAGGAAGCTGGTCTGGGATCCCTCAGGCGTGCTGGCCGGATGTAGGTCATAAAGGTTAGCCTTCCGTCCAGGATCACGCAGCGGGAGAAGTATTCCCACTGGCTGCGGTCCAAGGGGAGTCACTGGAGACGGCGAGGAGAGCTCACAGCACCCCAGGGTGGGGCACACAGCAGGCCCCACAGGGCCTGGAGCCAGGACATGGAGATTCAAGAACAGAGGTTCCCATGCCACTTCCTGCAGGGCTGCCTGGCTCATCTGCACGCCACCGCCAGCCTTCGTGGTGTGCCTGTCTCTCTGCGAACGGAATGCGCTCATTTCTCTCCGTGTGCGTCAGACACAGCTGCCCCGGCCTCCATGTTCTCACTCCACATTTCAGATGCCAGAGGGAATTGTGAGAGTCCCTCGGAGCTAATTCCAGACTTTAAGGATAAGAATAAGCCCATCTGAGTGGGGGGTGAGGGGTGAGGTGTCCAATCTGGGTCCGGCCACCTGTGGCCAGAGGCAGATTCCTTTTCCTCTGTCCATCCAGCTGGGGTACAAAGGACTCATGGAAATGGGGTGCGGCAGGTTCTGTAAGCAGCAGACCAGCCATCAGAGGGGCCGCCTGCCTGAGAAGGTAAACACTGTCTCTTGGACACTCCCATCCGGATGCGACTCTCAGCGGAGCTCTGGCCCTGCTGTCACCGGCGCCGCCCCACCGAGGAAGGGCAGCCAGGGCCTGGCCTGCGCCTCCCACAAATGTTCGAACAGGTGCTGCTTCATAGGCTCTCACGTCATTTCATAACCCTCGTCCCCCCTAGGACCACAGGACCGCCCATCAACCCCGAGTCCCGGGCACAGTCAGAAGTGGGGACTGCACCCTTTGCTTCCGCCTGGTGCTTTTTCAGAGTTTATAGAAAACAGCTTTAGAACAAAGGTTTGTCTGCCCTTCTCTCCTTGGCTGAAACCCTAATGTATACATGTATGTAAGTAGGTAGGTATATATGTGTGTGTATATAACACATTTTTTAACAAAGAAACCTGGGACAATACTTTAGAAATGCATGGGGCACCCTTACAAGGTGACCCTCCATGACCGGTGAGTGCTGGCTTTTGCTGGTTTCAGAGCCATGGGGTCAGCTGCCCTGGCTCCAGGCCACACAAACCGGAGCCCAGGAGGTGGACAGGCGGAGCCGGATGAGAGCTGGGCATGAATGGAGGCTGGTTCCAGCACAGGCTCCCCACCCCCGCCCGCAGCCCCTGGTTGCCATGTGGTGTGCGCTCCGCACCCTCCGAGTTCCAACGTTTTATGAATGACACCTCCCAGGACCCGCTGGCGCATACGGGCCTACCTGCCTCGCTGACACCCTCAGGTGCTCTCGGGAAGGCTCTGCACGCTGAGCTGGTCCAGATGGCCCTGGCTGTCCTCCACGAGCACTCGCTCCATGCCAAGCTAGACGGTGCAGGGTTTTGACGTCACGGAAGCAGGCTTGTCAGGATGTTCTAGGTCCCTGTGGCGCACTTACCTGGCCTTGTGCTCGGCCAAGGCTGTGCTCAGTGGACAGAGCACTGGGCTCCTGCGCTCCCAGGGCTCGAGGGCCTTTATTCAGCCCCCTGCCTCTCAGCCCCGACTGGGTGTTTCTACAGAAAAAGTGGGCCTGCTAGCTGGCAGCTGAATCCCTCAAGGCCTTTGAAACCACAGAGCTCTGGAACTGCCCTGTGCCCGTGGGGAAGTGACACCATGGACAGCAGGGTCAGGGATCCCCCGCCCCCCAGACTCCCTGCGTGCCCTCCTAGGGCAGATCTGCTCCTCAGAGAAAAGGGCCCTTGTCCCGCCCAGCACCTGGGGGTGGTCCCCGGCATGGGCTGGAACAGCTGCAGGAAGATACAAGACAACTCACCAAGGAAGGGAAGAAATACCGAAATTAATTCAGTTTTCTGTCTTCATAGAGAATAGAGTTATGCTTTACTGATATGGGCATACATAGTGACCACAGTGTTTGTGTAAAATGTGTTTTAAATGTGCTCACATTTCACATTTTTCGGAAGGCATACGCAGAACAAAGCAGGCGGAAACCAGTCATGCGGAGCCTCTGCGTCAGACGGAGTTTGCTCTGAGTCCGGGCTCTGCTGCTGTCCTCTGGGCGACCCTGGGCGACCCTGGGCGACCCTGGGAGACCCTGCGCAGGTGCTCGGCCTCGGAACACCCGTTTCCTCCTGTGCAGGAGGAACTTGACAGAAGCCCCTCCCTCAGGCCTCCGACGTCATGAAGATGAGCTGAGACGGAGCAGCGCGAGCCGGCACCTTGAGCTTGGCAATCCGTGATAGGCGTCCGCTGGTGTTACTGCCATCGTTACCATTATTATTACTAATATCGTTGCTGTCACTGATCGGGTCACTCCATGTCTAGCGGCAGAAGTGGAGGTCCTCCAGGTGGCTCCCACTCAGCGGAAGCCTCTCACATGGCACTCCTTCCCCCACTTTCAGTTCCAAATCCAGGGCTCTTGAGGTGGCACAGACAGTGCGAGGGACGGGCAACCTTCTAGAAGGAACCTCCACTTCTGATTTGGTCAAAGAAACCAGATGTTGCCTGCGGCTCCCACGCACACCCCCTCCTTCCTGTCTGCTCCCCCTGGAGTTGGGTGGGGGCCAGGTCCTCAGCCCGATGGCCTGCAGCTGGGGTCTGACCCGAGAGGGGGAACCCCACTGACTTAGGAGCTACGCCGTGTCCATTCTGGGGTTTGGCCACACCTGCCCTGTCACGAGCAGCCCCCGAGGCAGAGACAGACACGGAGCCTGTGGGGGCAGAGAGAGCGGGAGCCGTAGCTGGAACCTGCATTGGAAGGAAGCACACCTGAGAGGCCCAGGTGTCCCCGTGCAGTCAGGCGGACATCGCGTCTTCTCCTCACTGGCCACGTGATCCGGGCTAAGCGGCTGCACTTCCCTGCTCTAGTTGGGATGACGCCAGCTGCTTTTAACACATAAACTTCAGAATCTCCGTAGCTTGGCCTAATCACCTTTCATTTACATTGCGTTCCACTGCAGGGCTCCTGGTTGGAGCCCGGCCTCCCTCCCCGCCCTGATCTGGGGGCCCCCCCATCCCCTCTGTGTTCTCAGCAGCCAGTGAACAGGTAGGGAGAGAGCAGAGATGGCACATTTCAGTGCAAGGAGAGCTGGGAAGTGTAGTCCCTGGCGGCACCGCTCCTCAGCCACGACAGAACTCTTCTATAGAGGGGAAGACAGATGTTGGCGGATAGTGACCTACCTGCCACCCTCTCTGGGCTGCATTCTCTTCATTAGTAAACTGGGGATGATGGTATTGATACCTGGCTCCCATGATTGGTGTGAAAATTAAATGGCAATCAAGCCATAATTATTAGCTGCTATCGCTCATGTAGGGAACTAGACCTTGGTGGCATTTACCAAAGTTGGAAGTCTGCACCTGGGGCTGGGTTCCGGGGTTTTAGGAAGCCATTTGGGTGCAGAGCCCCAGGTAAAGAAGCCATTTCTAACAGCCTGCACCTGAACGCGGGTCCTGCGTCTCGCTGTCTGGCGCCCTGCCGTTTCTCTCCCACGTGTGCCTGCGTGCTTCAGCATGTCTGCTGTCCTGGTGGCTGCCCCTCCCCTGTGGTGCCTCTCCCTCCCTCATCTCTGTCCCCTCTGGCTCTCTGGCCCAGAGCCTGCCCCTGGCTTTGGCTGTGTGTCTGCCCCTCTGGCGTCCCCAGCACCCCCAGCCTTACCTCTCACGCTGCCCAGACCCTGGACTAGGGGCCAGGCCCTGTACCACATGGGTAGCCAGTTTCTTGAACTGTCTGAATTAAACATGAATTCACATGTGAAATGTTTTTTGGTTTTATAATCAGTCCCTCCCTCCATTCTTTCCCATCAATGACCTTTGGGGCAGATTTCATCACATGTCAGTCACTTTCAGTGACTGGAACAGTCCAGTTGGTTTCACGGTCAATTGCACGTGCAGTTAAAGGATCCTTCCTTGCCCCCGCCCCACCCACAACCTCACTCTGGCTGGGGGACCCACAAGGGGAGGGGACCGGGGATATGCTCCCTTCCTCCTCCTTTCTGGCTGCTGTGTCTCTCACCTTTAGAATCCGTTCAGGAAGGAAGGGTTTGGGAAAAGACCGGTGTCCCTGTGTCTGGCAGGTGTTACCTCTCTGGTCGGGATGGCTTACACCGAGGGACAGGAAGGCAGGTGCTCTGTCTCTTGGGGACACTGGAGAGTGGACCAAACCAGCAGCTTTCTGCAGCAGCCGCATGGCCCAAGGGACCCTCACACACTTTGCCACGTGCATCTGTGGGAGCACTGGCTGCCCCTCCCATGCCTCCTACCTGCCCTGCCCTTTGACCCCTTGTCCTCTCCACCTGCTCACCTGGCACATCTGCTGCCCGCTCAGTGTTCAACCAGCTAAGTAACGCCCACCTTCTCCTCTGTCTCTGGGAGGGGTTCTCTTGTGCACCCTTCCCTTGTCAGGGAGGATGCAGAACACCTCAGGGAATTCCACATCACAGATGCCATGGTCGGATGAACACCCCAGGGCAGGGCTACCCTGGGGCCGCCCAAGCTGTCCTAGCAGTGACAGGAAGCAATGAAACGCTGTCCCGGCTTCCAGACCCTCCTGAAATAGCCTTGGCTGCCGCCCAAAGCCTGGCTGGCCCTTCCTGACCTTTTCTGCCCTTCCCGCCAACCCCCCAGCCAGAGCAGCAGGCCGCTTCCAGTCCTTATCTGATACCGGGGCCAGACAGGCATGCGGACCCCCTCAGTGGGCCTGCCATTTGGCATGCCTCCGAGATAAAGCACGTTAAATATTTGTTCAACAAAAAAGTACAGGGCCAAGGAGAAAACGATTTTCTGCTAATCATTACAGAGAAGCTGATTGCCTTTATCATTTGTTTCTACTGGCCAAAGAATGGATGTTCTAAAAAGTAAAAAGCCAAATGTCTGGTGAAACACATCTCATCGTTACTGCTAATTCTCCTCTTTTCCATCTTTCCTACAGTTTCCCAAGGACCTAATGTCTTAGCAGGCATAAACAAGAGTCTGCAATTTGGATCAGAAAACAAAACTCAGCCTTAATTGACAGACCACACTGTGCTTTACTGGTTTTCGACATTTCAGCGGGCTGCATCCGTCAGCTTGCAGATAACAGGAGTGCGCCGGAACGTACAGACACACAGAGCACGGAAGCCGGCCTGGGTGAGAGGGGTGTTTACCGCGACTTTCTTCTTTCTTTTTCTTTTATCTTCTTGTTGCTGTCATTTTGTTTGCTTGTGGGTCTTTAAACGTCCAGTCCAGTTTAACCCATTCAGTCAGAGGGAGAGCGCCTTATCCCCACACAGTGAGAGGACGTGGGGCCCGGGGGACTTGGGTTGGCCAGGTTTGTTCTGCAGGGGGTTTTGTCCCCTGCCCGGTGACCCCCAGCTCGGCTCCAATGTCCGCCTCCCCCTCTGGCTCTCCCGGCCGCTCCCTCAGCTCAGAGCTCCTGCTCCCCTCCCCCAGGTCCTGGGCGGCTCTAGCCACATGTCCCACGAAGAGGTCCTGAACCAAATCCAGCCACTGTCATAGCTGAAGTAGAAAGCAAACAGTTGTTCGCCTGGGTTCCAACCTACCTAGTCCGAATTCGGGCCCAGCCCCTTACCAGCCGGGTGGCCTTGGCAAGGAATGCAGCTCTCCGAACCTGGTCAGCTGACGGGGAATACGGTTGCAGCTTGCCTGGGCTCCGGTCAGCTGTCGCCCAGCCCAGCCTCGGGGGCTCCCACGTAGGGTTCTGGCCCAGAGGCTGCCTTCCTCGTTGTGCATGTAAAGGTCCCAGCTGGTCACTTCTGTCTGTAACTGGAAGGTCACCAGATGTCAGTTATGATTTCTCTCCTCCCATGTCTATATCCCTTTAGGGGTCCTAGTTGATGGGGACCCCGTCCTGTAGCATGTGGTAGCAGCTACACATACTAAACCCACTAATGAAATCCTGCTGGGTCTTGCTTTTCTTTTCTTTTTTTTAAATTCTTGCCCCATCCTGCAGGTGTGAACCACGCAGGTCCTACAGAAGGCCAGGGTCGTTGGCTCATGAACCTCCCGTTGGAAGGATACTCCCTGGGGGCCCATGAGGCCAACAGATCAATGTCGCTCCCATTGGCAGGTCACTATGAAGGGACAGGATGGTTTGGAAACAGTCTTTTTTGTAGCATTTTCTTCCCTGCAACTAATTTTTCTTATTTTGCTTCTGATTTTGTCTGGGATCAGGGAGACCATTTCAGGTGGCAATGCCCCGGCCGGGAACCCCCTAGGTCGGACAGCAGCTTCCTGCCCAGTGTCTGGAACGGGGCCCTAAGACCCTTTCCACCCCATGAGTTATCGTCTGGGCTTGTTGTGTTTATTCATCGCTGACTGTTACTTTTTTCTACTGCTGCTTTTATGAGCAAGTCTGAAAACTTCTAATCCTGCAAATGGGAAACAATAACGTCTATAATCCCTGGGCCAGTTGCAACTACCATGTAAGAATATGTTTTAGGAATCTTCTTAACAGAAAATGAAAGAGTTTAATTTACAGAAAATACTATGTGCTCGTCATGGAGTCAGTAGAAGAAGGGGAGACCAGTTCCTTTCTTACAGTTTTCAATTCATTTCTTTTTGACTTCTTGCTAATATCTTGGCAACGCTCTGGGTTTTCTCTGCAGGAGGCATCTCTGGACCTTCGAAAGATAATGTCTCCTCACTAAATTAAATCACTTCCCCTGCACATTACTTCTTGTTGATTACCACGAAGGGCCATCCTTGGTGACATTGGCCATTTGGCCACCCCAAATGTCTTCTTGCTCTGTCTTCTACCTACACACGCCACCCCCAAACTGGTCATCACAACTTCTAATAGCCCCTCTCCTGACACCCAGGAAGCTCCTACACAATATACCCTGATTCAAGATCTGGAAAGTGAATCACAAGATTTGTAAGAGCAGAAGCTCCAAGTTACAGTGGAAGCAGGAAAGACAGAGGCACTCCCAGGGAGAGACCCGTAGCTACTGGGGTACCCTACCATGACGTCAGCTTGCTCTGCACCTCTCTCTGTGGCTACGCCAGAGCATGGTCACCAACAGCCACCTCCTACCGACCCTGACACCGAACCTGGAAACAGGCCTGGGGTCACACAGTCCTCGGAGCAGGAAGGGAAATGTCTCGCCTTCCCACTTGCCCATCCAGAAAAATTCCCCGAGGGTGTCGAAGGTGATGCTCTGAATATGAGGGTGGAAAGCCAGTGAGATTTTTGTTCCTAATGGCTGAGTTGGTGCATTTATTTATATGATCGAGCTAAAATGTTAATGATATTCAAAACGGATGGCAGGTGATAAATTTATTAATCATCTCATTTATATTTCATAGGCGTTGAGTTTTGGTCCTTTCAACCAACTGTCTCTCCTTGCTCTGAAAGACATATGATGTGATAACGTGGAGGACCCGGCATTGCCTCTGTCACTTCCTGTTTCAGATACATTTATTGACTGTCCTCTGGTGCGTGTGACCCCCTTTATACCAGGGGCAATTCTAATAAAGATGGTGCACTGGGCCCGGGATTTTGTAGCAAAAAGACAGCTCAGGATAGAGAATGACAGAGACTCCGAGAGAAAGCTGAGTCTAGAGGCAGGCGTCCCACGTTCGAATCCTGGCCCCACTATTAACTAGGTCTGTGACTCTGGACAAAGTCATCTCAGTTTCCTCGTTTGGCAAATGAGGGTACAGGACTCTACAGTCTCCAAGCCCCCCTACAGCTCTGACATTTTGTGTCCCTGTGGCATGGAAATTCTAATAGCAGGGTACATGGAGGAATCAGCTGTGGCAAATGTCACTGATTTCCTTCAGTGGGATTGGAGACAGCTGAGTAAGACAGCCATCTGGCCGCAGCAGGGAAAACTTGAGGACAAGCTAAATCAAGAAGACTCACCAATAGGGGAGAACTAGAATTATTTTCAAGGGGAGCCAAGGTTTTGATGGGAAAGTCAGCACTGAGCAGCAAATCTAAACAGGTGGTGCCAGGGCACAGCAGCCAGGACAGTTGAGCTGGTGGCTTCAGGCTCGCGAGCCAAGGGTGGGTGGGATCCGGGTCCCCTTTTAAGCAGTTACAGGTTGGTTATCTGGCATGGGCATTGCTTTTTTCTAAAGTGACAGATAACACACAATATTAGGTTAGTTTCAGGGGTACAGCATCGTGATTAAACATATATACAACTTACAAAGGGATCCCCCAATCCATCTAGTTCCCATGGAACACCACACTTCGTTATTTCATTACCGAGTACATTCCCTGGGCTGGACTTGACATCCCGTGACTGTTGCGTCACTTCGTAACAGAGCTGCAGGCGCTGCGCAGTGATACCCTCGTTCCCGAAGTCGCACGTGGCGGTGCCAACCACGGCTTTCAGGAACGGTCTTCAGAGAGGCGTGTCAGCTCCAGTGGCTGGCAGAAGCAACCTACTGGTCTCACCCAGTTCTCCGTGATGAAGGGCATGTATTTAGCAATGAGTCTTTAGAGGGAAAGATGGATTATTCAATAAATGATGTTAAGATTTGGAAGAGAAAAAGTTAAGCATTTGGGAAGAATGAGGTTTCACATTTCATATCGTATGCCAAAGAAAATTTCAAAGAATTGAATATTTAAGTGAAAAAGTAACAAAATGGAAAAAGCTTTAGTTATTTCTGGAGACAAATTCGGTATCTTTAATACATAAAGCCTACTTGTAAATAAATCAGTAAAAGAAGATGTTTCTAATGAAAAAAAGACTGAGGTTCAAAATAGGCAACTCATAAATGAAAATGCAAAATTGACCAGTAAACAAATGAAACAATGCCCAACCTCATAAAGAAATCAAAGAAAACACAAATGGAGATATCTGAAATACCACTTTATTTCTGTCAGAGACTTTGCTTTGAATGGTAGTTGGTGTTGGTGCAGGTTTAAGGGAAGGTGAACCCCCTGCACGCCTCACTGGCTGGATCAGGCCCGGGGACATGCACAGGGAAGTACTCGTCCCCAGAGTGGGCACTAGTCGGCTGTTGCCCAAACCCCTCTTCCTTCCTTCTGAGCTCACAGCGAGATGACACTTCCCAGCCTTCCCTGGAGAGTGGTGTGGCCAAGCAACTCCATTTTGGCCGAAGAAATGTAGATAGGAATGGTCCCCCACTTCTAGGCCTGCCCCTGGATGTCGGGCATGCAACCCCCTCTGGTCCCTTTCTCCTATCTGCCAAGCAGAGGCAGAGGACCTGGCAGAGGACCCCAAGGCCCTCGGAAGCCACGAGGTAGAAAAAGCCTGAGTAGAGCTAGCTTCATGTCCCCACCCTCGTGCCATTTTGTTCTCGCAGACAAGGGACAAATTCTTGTGTTAGAGCAGTGACCTTGGAGGTGGGTGTGGGGCTGTTGTACATGCTGTTCTTTCTTCTTGGAGAACCTGAGCACAGAAATCGTTCAATATGTGATTGTGGAGTGAATGAACTACCTGAAAAAGACAAATTTTAAAACAATGCATACTATATAATTCTATCTTCTAAATACATACCCAGTAGAAAGACTTGGGAGTTTATTATACAAAATATATTACAAAATACTACAATGACCACAGTTGGTTGATAAGATTGTGTGCGATTCTGACGTCATTCTTTTTGCTTATCTATATTTCCAAATTTTTCTATAACAGCCATGTCTTTATTAAAAGGGCAATTTATTTTTAAACGGGAGTCTGTGTATGAAGGTTCAAGTGCAGTTCACTTTTGAAATAAAAACAATAACAACACCGCAGACCCCAGAGTAACAATGTGAGCTGACTTTGTCAACACTGACTGTGTGCCAGCCAGGGCGCAAACCCACGCAAACACCACCGCAGTCGGAGGGGGTGGCCAGGACGATTTCCTACCTAGCCGTGTCTGACGGCGACCCCTTGCCGGCCCCAGAATTTGGTCTCAGTCCGGGGCCTGGCAACTTTTTTCTTTTTTCTTATTGTGGTAAGATATACACAATATAAAATCTGCCCTTTTAAGTACATATTTCAGTGATATTCGGTACATTCACATTGTTATCCGTCACCACCATCATCTCCGGAAATTCTTCCATCTTCCCACCCTGGAGCTCCGACCCCACTAAGGAGAAATTCCCTGCTCTTTCCCCCCACAGGCAACCCCATTCCACATGGTGTCTATTGATTTGACTCCTCTGAGGACTTCTTTTTAGTGGAATTGTACAGTATCCATCTTTTTGTGTATGGCCCATTTAATGAACAAAATGTCCTCAAGTTTCATCCACATGCCAGGATTTCCTTCCTTTGGAAGACAGAACTAGATTCCATTGCATGGATATTGCAAATGGGGACTTCACAGTGACCTTTTGGCCACTGTGGATAACGTGGCCGTGAACATGGGTGCGAGAATGCCTCTTCGAGCCCCTGCTTTCTCTCCTTCCAAGGACATATCCAGAAGGGGCGATGCTACATTTGACGTTTTGAGGAACCACCGTCCTGTTTTCCACAGGGACCACGCCAACGCCCAGGACTCAGAGGAAGGCAGTCGGTGTTACTTTCCTCGGCGCCTCTCTTATCTTCCTGTCTCTCAGAACTCCGTATCTTAATTTCTGAGTGCCCTCTGCTCTCCTTCACCCTGGGAGAAGGCCTCGGAGGAGAACATGGAGATGAGCGATTGCAAGCATGTCATGCCAAGTTGAAAGTAAGGTGTTTCTGTGATCCTCTTCCTCCCTGTGTAAAGGGAGAAAGGCCCCTGCGGGTCCCTGAGTTGCACGAGAAGGCAGAGTCAGGATGGGGTCCCAGCCGGGTCCACAGGCCACTAACCCTACAACACCCCTAGGAAACGTCAGAAGCTCAGTCTTCTCTATAAAATGGCTTTTCTGTCTGGTTCTCAGAACTAAGCTCTGAGTTGAATAGACATAAGCATGCTTAGACAAGGATAACATGGTTCATGGAAGTATTTAGGTTTGGGTGGAACACTCTCCTGAGCAAGGAGTATCGTCTCACTGTTGGGGTGCGACTCCTGAGCGCAGGCTGCACCCGTCCAGGGACACCCTGGGCAGGGGTGAGGGAGGTGAGGACACACCCAAGGCTCCTCTGTCCCATCACCGCTCACGCAGGGATCCAGCATGCCACGAACGCCTCCTCCCCTCCTGGGGAGGGCTCGCTCTCTAACGCACATCACCAGGTTTTTGATGCTTAGAAGAGTAAACCTTAGAAGCGACCCCTGCAATGTAGCTGAATCAGAAAAACAACAACAAAGGAACTCGGAAACAATGGGAAAATTCTGTCTCTGTCATGTCTAACGGTAGGCAGGTTTCTCCTCTCCTCGCTTCTTCTGAGAGAGGAAGTTACACTCCATCTGCCAGGGACTGACCATCCCAGTCACACGCGGGTCCCGGCAGCCTCTCGCTGTTGCTGGGGATGATGAATCTGCATGAGGGGAGGGGCAGGGCACCCCAAATGACCTCAGAAGATAGACCCCAGAGATTTCCCACAGGCCGCCCCAGCCTGGGCCTGAAAGGGCATGGCTTGGTTTAGGATTTCTCTTACAGATGTTTATGTTTCAGATTCACTCAAATTGATCTTCAGAATGTGCAGCTGCCTGAAGGTAAGTATCTTCAAAGCCGGATGCAAACCAGACAACCGTCTAATCCATCACCTCGGATCGGCACCACCAAAGGGTCTCACCGAGCGGTGGCTGCCACCCTCTGTCCCAGGCTTTTGTGTCATTGTTTTGACTTCATGCCTTTGCAATAAACGACATGCCGGCTCTTGCCTCACCCCCAGCTGGCCGTCTGTCTGCTCCTGGAACAGAGAAAGGCAGAAATTTGCAGTAGGTGGAAGCTAACAACCTATGTAAACCTGGACTTCATTCCATTGCTTGAACTGTTCACCAACTTCCGATTTTTATAGATAATCATGTGCTGATGACTGAGCCTGGACTTGGGGCATGGTTACATTTGGGTCATAATTTGCATTTTTAGTCACACCCCCACCCTCCCACCACTTTCCTATTTGATTTGACAGTGAGGTTCTCCAGGGGAGAGTACACCTGCCTTACTCCTCTTTGTAGCCGTTACTAGATGCCAAAGTGGTTGCTGGGAAAAGAAACAAACCACCCGCCCATGATCTCAAGTTCAGTCCACAGTGGCTTTTGGAGAGCATCTGGAGTGGACTTGGAGTGGTGAGCAGGGACTTAAGAAGTTTGAGAAACTGCCTTCCTGAACGCAAATGACCCCCTTAGATGTACTATGGGGAATAGAGTCCTGTGGTCTCAGGTGGTGATACTTTCCTATCAGCCAAGGGGAAGAGAGGGTCCGGCTTGTCTTGCTTAGTGAGATCCCCCTACAAGTCAGGGGCCCTTGCCCATCTTGGTCAATTCTGCTGTTGCTTTGTTACCAAACGAAAGAGGCCTGTCTGTCCATGCACATCAAAGCCCAATCAAACTCAAACGGGAGTTTGCAGCCAAGAGAGTGTTTATTAAGGAAACAGCACCACACCCAGAGTCAGAGCCGAGCTCAGGCTCAAAGACCTGGCTCCCAGGTGGCTTACAAGGGATGGGTTCAATAGGGGACCAGGGAGTTAGGGTCATGGTCAGGGTCATGGTCTCTGTTGGTTGGTTGGCCCCAGGTAGGGAGTAGCAGATCATTGCATCTGATCCTGATGTCGGCCATGGTGTCGCTCCGTCTGGTTTCAAAAGGGTGGGGTTGGTGGGGTGGTTCTGCTTTTCTGGACCTGGAGCTAAAACGCCACTGAGACCTAAATGTCATATCTAGTTTGACTCTGTCTCTGTGGTCACCAGACCCAAGGCTTTGTTCCTCAGATGCTCACACAAACCTCATCGTCCTGGAGGCTGAATGATAGAGAGAGTGGATGTGGGAGGCAGAAGGAGGCAGGTGAGTCAGCGAGCTGGATGAAGCCAGTTCCAATCAGAAGGAAAGAAAGGAGCAAAGGCAGTATTAACAAAAGGAAGTTTCCATGCGGTTACCGCTTCGCAGTAATGAGGCTCCCAGCTCTGCAGGTGCCTTGTACAGACGCAGCAGCGGCTGAGCGTTGAAATCCCACTGCACTCTCCCTCCATTCTTTCCGAACACTATGTCACTGCTGCTCATGGTTTACGATGCTAATGCCATGGGATGCCGCACGGCCTGTAAAACAAATGTATTTACCTGGGATAATGCATTCATTTAATTTAGATGCTAAATACAATGTGATAAACATGGTGGTGAATGATTCGAATAAACCCTAAATTTCTTGCAGTTGTTCAAGAAGGAAATCACGGGAAGATATGAATGCTTCTTATAATGATTACTTCACTTGGGGTAAGCAGAAAGCCACAGTTTCCTCCTAGGATATCATCTGTCCCAATTCAATATAATGAAATTGAAGCCGTGCAGCCCAATAGCTATTGCAGACAAGAAACAGAGCCCCATCCATTAAATAACTTGTCTGTGGCCCCAGAGGTAACTGGGGGCAGAGCAGCGTTATGGCACATTTTAGGAAAAACTATTTAGAGAATAGATTTTCTCCTCCAGCACATATGTCCTGAAAGGTCTTGGCAACCGTAAGAGAGCATTTTTTCTCTGGTCAATTACTCTTTAGCTAAATGGCTGTCTTTAACGTGGTGCCATGCAGCACATCGCTCCCACCTGCCTCTCCCAGGCCACGCCTCCACGTGGGGTACCAGAGCTCTCTGTAACACCTTCAAAGAGTCTAGAACTGCCCTGGCCGGGTGGCTCAGTTGGTTGGAGCATCGTCCCATTCACCAAAAAAGTTTTGGTTCAGTTCCTGGTCAGGGTACCTGCCCAGATTGCAGGTTCAATCCCCAGTCAGGGCACATATGAGAAGTAACCAAATGATGTTTCTCTTTCTCTCTCTCTCTCCCCCCTCCCCCACTCCTTTCCTCTCCATAAAATCAATAAACATCTCCTCAGGTGAGGATTTAAAGAGAGAGAGTCCAGACCTAAGAGCAGGGTAACAGACTTCATGGAAATGGTTCATCGGGGAGAAAAACAGAGCAGGTACCTAGGAGTGCTCCCACCTCCTGTCACATCATAGACTGCTTTCTGTGGCACACTGGGGTATGCTGATGACACTGCTCTGGAGGGGACTGCTAATTATGGGGGTCCAGCTGCCCCAGGGTCCCCCTGGCAACCCCAGGGCTCACAGCATCGATGCCTATGCACCTATGCCTGTTCCAGAAACACCATTTGATAGCTTGGGTCCACATGAGGGATGGCCAAGAAAAGGCCCAGTTCTGAGGAGTCACCTGAGGCCCAGCTCCTTGAGGTATGTGTGGTAGGCACTTATTTCCTGTTCCCTCTCCATTCACATGTAGCGATCAGAAATTGAATGAAAACCTAAGTGTAATCTTTACTTAAGCCGAGCTGAGCAGCTGAATAGCCTCTGAGGTCACGTACAGAATCCCATTCTGAGGCTGAGTGGATTTAAATATTTCATTTTCACAGTGACCTTGGGTATGTCAGGATGACAGCCAGGTGAGAACACAAGCAATTAACCCCGCAGGGGAAGAGTCAGACAAGGCGCTGCCACCAAAAGGCATATTTCCTCACACTCTTGGTCCCTGTGGTGAGCTGTACCTTTAAGTAGTTTCATAACCGAATCTAGACCAAAGGGGCTGATGAGGTGTTGGAGGTGTCATGTGACCTGTTCTGAAAGAGAGAGCATCTGGGAGAACATCCAGCATGATGCATAACCCCCAACAGGCACCCTGTAAATATAACTTTCCTGCCTTCCTTTCCATCTGCCTCTTTAGTGTTTGTTTTTGCAGAAAAAACACATCTCTGGTCCTGGAGTCCTCTGTGATCCTGGCATGTGTGCAGTCATGAAATAGGTGAGGCCAGTCAAGTACGCGACCGGTGCAGCCCAGACCGAGGGCTTTCTTCCGTCCTTGGGGTCCTGCGCAGGCTGCTGTGAAGCAGAGTACTTAGTAGCCCCGACTTCATCTGTGTTACAGAGGTTGGAAGATAAACTGTATTTGCCAGCTGCCTTGCAGGTGGGGTGTCACATGTGAGTTGGTGTCTAAATAACAGACGCACAGTAAGTGTGGGAGACAGCTGTGAGCCGTGCCTGCGACCCTTCCAGGCTGGTGCAGAGGAGTCCTGGTGTGCACAGTGCAAGGTCACGTTTGCTGCTCTGGGTGGGAGCTGGTGGTGGCTCTTTTCTGCTAGGTCAGTCCCACACCACATTGTGCATTTTCCTAGCCAAACCTGTATCTCTGACACTCACAGAAATTCTCAAAGCTAGTAAGTATTCTAATTTCCCATTTGCATTGGGTGGCTAAATTTACTCAGTTTTCTTCTGTTAAAAACCCTAACTAGTGTTATAATTAGTATCATGAGTGGCGGTAGAAAATGGAATGCAAGGTTGGTTAGGTTCGGGTCCAGCTGACATTCGAAGGTACAGCAGTGATAGTCCATGGGATGCAGTGGTGGAACACTTGCTTAAGTTATTGTCCTTGTGCATGGAAGATGACGAGCTGTTACAGAACAGACCCGGGGTGGTGCTGAATTATATACTATGACCAAATGGATCCGCCCTTGTGCTCCAGGGGTCCCTCACCCCGTACTAGGTTTGCCTTGCCTGCCGCCAGGGAAAGATGTCTCTCAATGCCAGAGACTGGTGAAAAGGAAAGGGATTATTTATGTAAAGAGTTATACAAACTTAAGAGTAATGACTTAATGTCTTCATTGAGATTCCAAAGTCCTTTAGAATACCCACAAACGCACAGTCCTTCCTTCCCCCTCTGCCCAGTGTGGGGTACCGTACCTTAGAAAAAGAAATAGAAGTCCATGGCTCAGGCAGCCCCTCAGTTCAGCGCCATCAGCTGTGTCACTGCGGCGATCTCCAGTTAATCCAAACCCATGTGGCACCTTCTCCTGGCCCACCAGCAAGAGTCCTTTCACCCCTTTCCTTCCAGGCAAAGTCTCTCCTGCTTCCTAAGCCACGTGGCAAAAAGGGAGCACCCTAAAGCTGCGTGGTCCCAAAGGACCCCGCATGGCTGCCATGCCTGGCTTTAAATCCCAGCGCCAATCTTCCTCTGCTGTACCATTTCCAACTTCTCCCACAATTGGCCACAGCTGCCAGCATTCCCGTAATAGTAAGTCCGGGCAGGTGTGGCCCTGTGGTGTGGAGCCGATTGGCTCTCCAAGCTCTCACGAAGGCGCTGTAACCAGGGGGAGTTGCCTCCCAGTTACATCATGGGTGGAAGTCACTCCCATCCCTCTGGCTCCAAGCATGGCCACAGCTGTTTAACATATCTATGAAACCAGTTAAAGGTTATAGATATGTTAAATGACCGTTCCAGAGGTTATCTTCAAAACTGTTGCTATGCAAGACAGCTCTCAATGACCCTGCTCCATGCGTCCTATCCCCCAGCTCAGACTTGCGGGGGTGAGGACATCCTATATTTTTTTTTCTAATATTTCCTGGACACCAAGTTATGGACCCTATTACAAATCCCTATTTGGGGCCCCCCTTGGCTGCACCCTGTTACAGAGCCACTGAAGGCAAGCCTCCTGCTGTGGACCAATGTGAAGGTCATGAGAAGGATTTTAGAACTGCGAGACAGATGAGCCACTTCTACCATGGTCCTCTGTGTTATTTTACCTCTAGGAGTCCAGCAGACCAGGAGCAGAGGATGAGCGGGGAGAGGAGGGTTGAGGAGCATGCGAGAGGCAACAGACTGATGTATCTCTTGCACATCAATGTTTCTCTCCCTCTTTTTCTTCCTTCCTTCCCCTCTCTCTAAAAATAAATAAAATAATCTTTAAAAAAAGAAGACAAACTTTCCTAGAATACATATATTTAATCATTAAAATGCCATGGCTACTGAAAATATGAATCAGTGAGAGATGTCATTTCAAAGCATATCTAATTATTTTTATATTAGTTTGTACTCTTTTATAGGTTATAATCCGTTGTTGTTTGTTTTTCTTTTTCTGCAGTTGTCTCAGATTTGGCCTTCAGAGGTGCCTTCAAGTTGGGTCTATGTACTGTTGCTATGTTCCATATTTTTTTTTTTTTGAGATCTTCCTTGCTTCCTGTCACCTCAAGGTGTCCCAGGAGTCTCTGGTACTTTTCCAGCCCTGGAACTGGAATTGGAATGGGATGGCAGCCTAGGGCACCAGGTGAGCTCATTGGAACAGGTGCCTTTGCTTCTTGGTCCTCTCAGTGAGTGGAATGGGGAATGTGCGCATGACCCCATCCTGACATAAATGTATAATCTAACAAAGATATCAACAGAGAAGGGAAAACCCCTTTTCAGTAGGTTTTCAATAATAAAGGCAGGAGAAATGAAGGAATGAAAAATCACCATTGAGCAAACCCTGCAGATAATTCTTTCAAGCAAGACTCATCCATGGAGCTAAAATTAATGGGTAAAAATATGAGAAACAGGATACTTACATGGTCACAAGGCATCTCCCCACAAAACACTTGTTACTTACAAAGTGAAAAATAACCTACTCACAGTGAAGGCAGATATGCAACTGGACCAAGTGGTCAAAGTGGCCGTCACCAGGAATGGGACCAGCAATCGACACCAGGTGCTCCTTCATGCCAGGTGCTGAGGACACAGGGGATTTCTAAGCTGTGTCTTCCCAAAGTTCATAATCTGAATCCAATCACAAGGAAACATCAGGGGAACTCAAACTAAGGAATATTATCCAAAACAACTGGCCGGTATTCTTGAAAAACGTCAAAAGATCATGGCAAAGAAAGATTGAAGGAGTAGTCTGGAGTATTCGAGAGTCAAGGCCACTAAGGAAACACAACTACAAAATGCAATGTGTGATCCCCAATCAAATCCTGGATTAGGAAGCTCTCATAGGACAACCGGCGCAATTCAAGTAAGTCTGTAGATTAGATAATGCTATTGAGTCAAATAAAATATTAATATTAATATTAATATCTAGGTGAAGGCTCTACCAAAAATTCTTCTAACCATTTTGGCAACTTTCTTTATAAACTTGAAATCATTATAAATGAAAAGCTAAAATATCTTTAAAATATGTTTAAAACATATATAGAGCCCTGGCCAGTGTGGCTCAGTTGGTTGAAGCATTGTCCTGTAAACCAAAAGGTCACGGGTTAGATTGCTGGTCAGGGCACTTGCCTGGCTTGCAGGTTCTGTCCCCAGATGGGGCACGTGCCAGAGGCAATGGATGGGTGTTTCTCACATCGATGTTTCTCTCCCTCTCTCTGTCCCTCCCTCTCTCTGTCCCTCCCTCCCCCTCTCTAAAATCAATAAGCATGTCCTTGGGTGAGGATAAAAAAAAAACTTTCTAGGAAAAGCTATACTGGAGTGACCACATGATGGTAATGAAGCAATCTGTCTGTGTGGTTGATACTGGACGTCCACCGGACGTCCACCTCAGGACCATGAGCCGCTGTGACCGACCCTCACCATTCCTCGTACCTACAGGGGAGCGCCAAGCCCTGCATGATCAGAGTGGGATATGAGGCTAGACCTTCTAGAAGGTTCTTACATATCCCAATTGTACCCTAGGGAGTACTTCCAATAGAAAAGACAGTACTTTTTGTTTGAAGTGTATTTTTCAAAGTTTTACACTTCAAGAATTCTAATGTCATCTCCAGCTCCCAGAAAAAATGCTCATGATGTTACGTACTTTGAGGTTGTGTTGAAATATACAATCAATGCAGCTATTTTGCTGAGTCATCAGTTGTTCATTTATTTTCTTGCAACTTGGCTGCTATGGTCTGAATGCTTGGTGATGTCTGAAGTCAAGGATATTTGGAAATCTGACATAGGTTAGATTTACATTATGAAGAATAAGCACTTTTTTCAGCATGAGAAGATGTTTTCTGAGTTTAAACACTTGTACTAAAATGCAAAATTAGTGAAAGGCAATATCTTTATCAACTCTTTAAGTGAAAGAACTTTAAGGACTCAATTTACCAATGAGACCTAGCATAAAACTAGATTCATAACAGATTCTCAAATAAATTAAAAATAACTTAATATTTGTTTACCCTCAAAGTTCGTCAGTTTTGGAATATTTGCCTATATGTTGCCTTTCTGTTGATGCTGCTCTTTGGTTAGACATCTGTCTTGGTTTGTGTGTTGTCCCTTTGGAACAAATATTTAAATCACCATCAATAAGGACACTCACTTATTTTTCAGCCTAAGAGTCCAACGGTCTAATTTTTCACTTCTGAAAGTTTTCAGTCACGGTGACCTCTAGGGACAGACCCATAAGGAGGTCCTGCTGTTCTGGCCTCTCCTTGAACTCTCCCGGATGTTCCCTCTTCCTCCAGTATGTCTAAACATACTCAGACTACCACTTTTTACCTTGTAAAAAGGGCCCTCTGCCACGCTGACGAGACTTCACAAGGTCTGCAAGCCAACCACTAATCGGTAGGGTAGGCACAGGGTGTTTAAGCTAGTTTTGTATATTATAAACCATATTGACGATGTACCATGTGTATTTACTCACACATATGAGCACTATGCCTGCAATTCTGCATGTTCATACACATGCAATGAGGAATACTGTGGTTGAAGCTTGCAAGGGTGAAGTAGACGCTTGGCTAAAATCATCATGTCTTAGCTAATACAATGGGCAGTCAAATCCCTGACACTCACCAGAGCTTCAAGTAGAACAAATGTGTATAATACATTAGAGGGACTGATAAATTTTAAATGTTGGAGATTGCCTCTGTGGAATAGTGGAACGCTGGACTTGAATTTAAAATACGCCAATTCTAATCTCAGCTCCACCACTTTTTAAAGATTCATCCAACTTTTCTTTCCGAGTCTCCGTTTCCTTTATTTATAAAATGAACCGATTATGCCAATCTTCCAAGTCTGAATGGTTTAAATAGGAAATGAATGCAGCCACTCTTTGTAAGTATTAAGTCGCTTTATTCAGGTATTCCTCAAATATGCATGGAGCATCTCTGCATTGAATGCTGGGGACACAGCACCACCCAGGTCAGACTTTGTCCTGCCCCGACCAACTATACCTTCCGGAGGAAGGCAGACATTGAACAGCAAGCCCTGACCCAGTGCACCCAGCCTGGCCCGGTCCGGGGAGTCAGAGAAACTTTCTTGTGTTGGCGCCTCCTGAGCTGAGCAGGAGTTCAAGGTTGACGTGGGTCAGGGTCACAATGGAAGCTGCATGGCCAAGGGCCCGGAGCCTTGCTCTCCAAGGTCATGACAAGGATAATTCCTTTACCCCAAATGCAATGGGAAGCCATTGAGTGTTATTGCTGCTGTGTTAAGAGACTTTAGGTTGAGTTTTTTTAAGGGCAGCTTTAAGTTAACAGAAAATTTGAGCAGAAAGCAGTCTCCATACACCCCCCGCAACACACACCCACGGCCTCCCCCGCCATCCTCACCTCCCACCAGAGCGGTGCATTCATTGCAACTGATGAACTTATATTGACACCTCATTGTCACCCAGAGTCCACGGCTTACGTTAGGGCTTACCCTATGGGCTCTGACAAATGTGTGACATATATCAATCATTACAGCATCAGGCAGAATAGCTTCAGGGCCCTACGAGCGGTTTTAATTAGGGGAGACACACGATCAAAACCTCATTTTAACAGGAACTTTCTGATGGTGGAGTGGAGGATGGAGATGACCAAGAGACAATGCAGGGAGTCGATCTAAAGTAAAGATGCTGTAGAAATGTGTGTTTACAACTTTGGGGGCCAGTGGAGATGAGAAGAAATCACACAAACGAGAGGAAGACGGGAACAGACCCAGCGTGGTTCGGCTGGGGGCAGGCAGTGGGCGTTCCCAGGCAGGGTCAGACCTCGCTGCCTCTGCCAGACGGCGGTTCAGGAGACGTTCCTGAAAAGTTCAGCCTGAGCCCACAGGTCACGTGACTTCCCTCGGTGAGCAGCCTGGGGCCGTTCGATGATATTTCCACTTCTCACAAACAGGTCCTCGTGTGCTTACTTCTTAAGACAGATGGAACATTCGGGAAGCTCCTCAGCTTTTCTCAGGTGTGACTCTCCCACTGCACTCCCCAGATGAAGAAAGCTGCCTTAGGAGTGGTTTTCTTCTTTGTGCTTCAGCCTTCCTGGAAAGCAAGGAGGAGTGGTGAAGCAGCACCTGAAGGAAGCGGGTCTCATTTAGCCGAGAGGGAGAGGATTAAAATCCCAAGACTGCAGTCATTTTCATCTCCAATTTCAGATTTTGTAACAAAAATCCTGAGGTGGGCAGACTAGTACATGGCAACAAATGCAAAGCTTTAGAATAATTGAAAGAATTGCCAAAATTATGTATCTGCGGAAGGTGTCTATTCATCTCCAGAAATAACACATGGAGGTATTAAATGGGCAAAACTTGGCTTTCAGAGGGGCTTGTTTGTTTGCAAGTGTTTTCTGAGTGACTGCAAATGGGATCTAGACAAACCCTCGCTTCGGTCTGCCCCTCATTAACTTCCCAAAAACTTGAGCAAATGCCCAAGGGGTCTTCCTTCCTTCCTCATTCTCTATTTCTTCTCTCTGTCCATCTTTTTTTTAATCCTCATCTAAGGATATGTTTATTGATTTTAGAGACAGAGGAATGGGGAGGGGAGGGGCGGAGACAGAGAGAGAAACATTGATCTGAGAGAGAAACATCAATCAATTGGCTTCTTGTATGCACCCGACCAAGGATCAAACCTGCAGCCTAAGTATGTGCCCTGACCGGGAATTGAACCCACAGCCTTTTGGTGTATGGGACCGTGCTCTAACCAATTGAACAACCTAGCCAGGGCTCTCTCTTTTTCCTTATGTTTTTTCCTCAAACAGATGGTGTTTTACTATTTTTCTCCTGCTTGAAAATATTCAGCTTCTATTTTCTCACCCACCGTGTCCCCAGATGGGCTACAGGAGGTTGTGCAGAGAGTCAGGAGGTGACGGATGGACAGGTCGGGGGGGTTCGTCGGAGGAATGAGATTTCTCGGTCTCCCTGACCTCACTTCCTCGCCCTCACTGCTGCGCCTCAGCGCCCAGAGATTTTAATCCCTCCTCTCTGTTCTTCAGTCAGTGATACTGGGAAGGGAGGCTGTGGGAGGAGCATTTGAAAGAGAGGAGATGTAAAGGAAAGCCAAACTATTTTAAGACTAAGACTTGCTTCAGTAGCAAAATGTGTAGGACGCTGACTACCAACAGGTTGTGGGGACCCATTGCTGGTTCAATCCCTACCCCCTCCACCTGTCACCTGTGTGATCTCGGGGACCTCGTTTGACTTCTCTGTGCTTCAGTTCACTCAAGATGTGCAGGCATGTCTGCCTCATGTGGTTATTGCGAGGATTAAGCGAGGGTAGTGCAGGTGCAGCGTGAGCACAGTGCCAGGCACACGGCCAAAAGAACACTGTCGCTCCTGTTGCAGGACAGAGACGGGCTGAGCGAACTGGCCAGGGGAGCAAAGGGCAGAACCAGAGTGCAGAGCTTGCTCTCCCTGATCCCGTCTCTCCACGGCTTCAGCAGGAGCGGAACCCGCTCTGAGCGAGAAGCTCGGATTCCTACTTAGAGATAGGTGTGCCTTTGGAGCACCTTTTCCTTCCATTTTGCACCCAAAATCAAACTGTGGTTTCTACCAAAGTTCCGCTTTATTAAAACTATCACACAGCATGTTTCCCTGTCAGGTGTCAAGTAATTTCCTGAATTCATGAAGTCAGAGAAACGCCTGGTTAGAATCTTTGCATGGTTGTGTCTACTCATTAGATAAGCCGATACATTTGTAACTCCTTCTTTATAATTCATTCATTAACCACTGGTTCCAGCAACCTCAAAGGATTATTTTTTAACTATACTTTTATCGTTGACACTATTAAAGATGTCCTCATTTCCCCCGCCCAGTCCCCACCTCTCCTCCCTCTGGCCATCCCCGCTCTGATGTCTATGCCTGCAGGTGATGCATACCTGCTCATTGGCCACTCCCTTCCCCTTCTTTCACCCAGTACCCCCCTTCAAAGACTTATTTTTTTTAAATGTGTGTCTTGGAAACAATATGTGTGGAAAAGAAGAAACCATGCTCACATGCCAGTGACTATAAACACTGTGAATGCTGGACCACCCCGCTGCGACCACCGAGGTCCATGCACTAGGGTGAAGCGTAACAAGATGCTCCACCAACTACCAAAGAAATAATTGGTACAATCCATTTAACCTGGCATTTATCTTGTCTTGACAATTATTGAGTCATTAATCTTCTCAGTGTCAAGCCATTGTCATCATTGGACCCAAGTCAATGAGTATCCATGGCAATAAATAGAGCGGAGTGCACGTGGGTGAGAAAAACCTTGGCAGCAAGACGCACGGCGTCACCTAATGGATTCCTGAGAAATGGAGGGCAGAGCCAGTGAGCAGAAAAGGAGAAAGAGGAAGCAGCGGCAGCCTCCCCTCACGAGCGCTGCCCACCTAGCCGGCCTTCGTTCTTGGTTTCTTTCTAAAGCTACAGGGTTAGGAGAACCATGCTACCATGGACACAGCAGGCTCAGCACTGGGAATGAGGGTGGGTGGCCGCCACGCCACCCACGGAGCGAGGCCTGAGAGGCAGGTGCATTTAGTTGGGCCTGGCGTCATCGCAGATCATGGGGTTGCGGAGGGGAGACCTAATAGCTGGATAAACAAAACACACACAACTGAAGGAAATATCTGCAGACTGCTCTCTGCACCATGACTTGCTGAAGGGCGTTTCCCTTCTCACTGTTAACTTGTCACCTCCACGTTGTGTGTGCCCATGTGCCTGTTCTGTTTTCAGTGACAATGATGTCATCACCAAATGTTCTCCAAATATGGAGCACTCATTTTTTTGTAAACAAAAAATCTCTAATTCATCATTAAACTTTGTAACTCCAATTTATTTGCCCTGGGATGATTTTATGAACTGCTAAGTGGTAACAATTATTTTCATGGCCATTCCCCCATCTCATTACAAAATATTCCGATGATTCTCTTCTAAAATAATCTGTAGGACTATCGACAAAGATTCTCTCCTTGCCCAAACTCTAGCCCGACTCCTCTGAGCCTTCTTCTCAATTAGGCCTCAACTTTGGTCTTTAAAGATGTGAACAAACACCCACAGTTTCCAAGAACTCAAGGCCACATCCCCGGCTTGATCCGAGCCCCCTTAAAGTACCTGCCTGAGAAAGTTCAAGGCTGCCAGGCAATTTCCTGTTCCTTCCAGCTAACACCTGAGGCTGGGCCCCTATCTCCCAGCCTCTGTGATAAAGGCCAGTGAGCAAAGACAGATGGTTTCACAGGGACCCACCCCTTCCTGCTTCTTGTAATTTTCCTGACCCCTGCCTCTCCCCAGCCCCCTCCTTGTGCCCATCCCTATTCCCTCACCGAAGGCCAGTCACTTTGGCACCAACCTAAGTGGGGTTCAGGCCCCTGTCACACAGCATATCACTGATTAAATCTGTTCTTACCACTTTAACGTCCAGCTTTGATTCTCTTTGACACTATTTAAGCCAAAAATGGGTTAACGGCAGCAGACGACCAGATAGAAAAAAATAAGGACCACGGGAAATTGGTGTTACCATTCGCACTGGGGGAAGGAACTTCGAGGGAAAGGTCATGGCTTGACAGAGACCACACTGAGACGCCAGCGTCACCTACATTTTAAATAGCAGTGAAGCTCAATTTTCTTATTTTCATTAGACCAAAAAAATTAAAGTAACGACCTTCTAGCATTTTCCTTCTGTACTCCAGTGAATCTCGACCCTTGTCTGCTGCATGCATCACATTTTCAGGACCACGTCTGTGCCAGGAAGCTGAGCTAACATTCATGCAATGTGGACCCCACGGTCCGCGTTGCATAGGACAGGGATTCCATGCGAGCTGACTCAGACTTCACCCCACTCGGCCCCGGCCAGCAGTGCCGGGCTCTCTCGCAGGCACGGCACTGCCGGCACAGCTGGCGTTCCCCTCCGACAAGCCGGGCTTTCTTGGGCTCACTGGCACTACGCCCAGTGGAAGAAAAACACAAGAAAGAGATTCAAGCTCCTCTTGTCTTCTCAAAATAAGCAATTCATTTTTTTTAGGGACTGGGAGCTATTTTTCACAGCACTGGTTATGCATAGCTGTTTCCAAAATGGCTCCCCAATTCTAAGAAGCCAACGAGGTCTCGGGGATGTGGAAATTCCTGCAGGAGTCATAAATGTCACTTTTCATGCTCGGAGCTCACAAAGTCCTCTGTCAAGTCCAGAGCGAGAGTCGGCGATTTCCATGACAATGGGCAACAAGAGGCAGCATTCAGCTGTGCTAGTCAAACACGCCTGTGTTGCCCAGTGTCCTGTGGAATCCCAAACGTCAGTGACGAGAACCCCTGAGGTCACCGAGTCCTTGCCCTCTGGTCTGGGCAGAATCCTATCTTCGGATGTTGTCTTGTGTCACATACTTGTTTCACAGAGCTGTCTACTATTTTTTTCTTTATTTATTTTTATTATGTATATGAAGTCTGTCTGGAAAAAGTCCAGCTATTGTTACTATAACAAGAATGGTTTGCATGACATGAACGTAACCTGGCAGCCAGGGAGAGTGGACTGTAGTACACATGTGTGAACAATGACGACTTCACTGTACTAGTCAGTGGGGGTGGTAGATGCCGTTGAGTGAGCATGTGTACTGTGTGGCTGTTGCATTCAAAATGCCTGAGCGAGTAGAGCAACAGATCAGCAACAAATTTTGCATTAAGCTCAAACATTCTTCCACAGAAACTATTTGGATGATTCAGAAGGCTTTCAGGGATGATGCAATGAGTGCAGCACAAATAAAAGTGTGGCCCAAACACTTCAAAGATGGTCAAGAATCTGTTGAAAGTGATCCATGTTCTGGAAGGCCTGCAACAAGCAGAGCACCTGAGAACATTGAACGGGTACAGGCTACAATCAACAAAGGTCGGAGACTGACATTGTGGGGACTTCACAGAAGCTGATCTGGGGGTTCCAAAAACTACTGTGACCAAGATTTTGATGTAGGCTCTTGGCATGACACGTCATAGCAAAATTCATTCCACAGCTTCTGCTACCAGAGCAGGAGGAACATCCTGCTGCAGTTGCTACTGACTTGATTCAAACCACTACCAATGAACCAGATTTCCTCAAGACGGCCATAGCTGGAGATGAATGGTGGGTCTATGGCTTTGATCCAGAAATAAAGGTCCCAGTCGTCCCACGGTTCTCCACAGTCAAAAAAAAGTGTGGAAAAGCCGCAGAAAGATCAAGACCATGTTAACTGTGTTAGATTGGGAGGGTGTTGTCCATCATGAGTACGCCCCTCCAGGCCAAACAGTTCATAAGGAGTACAGCCTCGTTGTTCTTTGCTGGTGAGAGATGCTATGTGATGAAAATGGCTGCAGCTGTGGGCAATTGTGGGCAACTGGTGATTGGCAGCTTCCTCACAACAATGCACCTACTTATGGGTCACATCTCGTGTAGAGATTTTTGTAGAAACATCACAAATCACCCAGGTGACTAAGCCCCTGTACAGCCCGGAGTTGGTGCCCTGTGACTTCTGGCTTTTCCCTAAATTAAAATCACCTTTGAAAGGGAAGAGATTTCAGGCTGGCAATGAGATTCAGAAAAATACCACAGGGCAGCTGATGGCGACTGGGAGAACTGCGTGAAGCCCCAAGGTGCCTATGTTGAAGGGGACTGAGGCGTCATTGTCCTGTGTGCAATGTTTCTTGTATCTTGTATCGTCTTCAGTAAATGTCTCTATTTTTCATGGTACATGGCCGGATACTTTCTGGACAGACTTCTTCATATATGTATTTTAAAGTGATAAAGTATGTGTAATTTTTTTGACTTTTGAAATTTTCTTTTCTTTTCATATTTAGTATTAAAAATGTTTACATAATACAAAAGCATGGACAATGGAAGGTAAAGATCTCCCAACCAACAATTTCCTCACTCACACTTTTTAGAGTTACTGCTGCTTTAGTTTACCTTACTTTCACTTTTTACAAGAGTTTATTATGCCATAGTTGAGACAAATGAGGTTAACTATTATCACTGTTAGCTATGCTTCCAGAAATTTTCCAAACATTTATATGCATACACATCTATTTACATATTCCGGTTTTAGTGGGATGCTGCTTTGTACACAAATCTGCATTTTCTAGTTTGCACACTTAATTTTGCACTTCTAGCCACATTGTCACAATTGCCTTGCCGGGACATCACTTTTGTGGTTGCACAGCATTCGTTTTGGGAAAGTACCATAATTTATTTAATTGCCCCCTGTTAACGGAAATTCCTGTTGCTCCGGGGTTTTACCGTGACAATAAACAGCCTCACACTTAGCAATCTGAGAACGCTGGTAAATTTCTAGACATGAGATCATCAGCGTGTGGACGATAAAGCGACTGAATACCACCCAAATGCACTCAGAGAAAATTTCACCTTAAAAGTCCCACCAGCCCTGGCCAGGGTGGGTGCGGTTCAGTTGGCCGGAGTGTTGTCCTGGAATCGAAAGGTTGCGGGTTTGATTCCTGGCCAGGCACACACCTGGGTTTTGGGTTCGATCCCCAGTCTGGGCTCATAAGATCCCAGTCCTGGCACATAGGAGAGAAAAACAATCCATGTTTCTCCTTTCATCGATGTTTCTCTCTCTTTCTCCCTTCCTCTCTCCCTTCCTCTCTCTCAAAGCACCGAAAAAAAGTCCTTGGGTGAGGATAAAAAATGTCCCACCCATCATCATTCCTGTTAGGATTGAGAATTATGTTCAATGTACTTTAGAAATTTTTGAATTGTGGTTAAGTACACATACAATTTCCAACGTAACCATTTTTAGATGCAGAGTACTGTGGCATTCAAGGGCAGTCACATTCTTGTGCTATTGTGACCTCCATCCATTCACACAACTCTTCATACCTTGCAAAAATGAAACTGTCCCCATCAAACAGGAATTCCCATCTTCCACCCCCCAGCCCCTGGCACCCATCCTCCTACTTTCTGTCTCTATCAATGTGACTCCTCTGGGAACTTCATGGGAATGGCGTCATACAATATGTGTCCTTTTGTCACTGGCTTATTCCACTTGGCATGATGTCTTCAACGTTCATCCGTGCTGTAGCCTGTGTCAGAGTTTCTTTTATTTTTAAGGCTGAGTAACATTCCATTGTGTGGATATGTGCCATTTCACATACCTGTTCATCCGTTCGTGGACACACTTGTTTAATAAATTCTAAGGCTTGCTTAGTTTCAGAGTTTCTGACACTTCAAGAGTCTGACTGAAAATGGAGAGATTTGAGACAAACATTTACAACAGGTTCTTAGGCCTACGGCCACCTGCTTCCCCTTACAGGTGAGCGGGCACCTGAGCTCTGCCTCTGTTCCCCACGCAAGTACCCTTGGAGAACGGCTTCGCATGAGGGATGCCGTCACCACCGTCCTCCCCACACCAGAGGCCTCCGGCTTCACCCCAGGCCCAGGTGGCAGCGGGCACAGCCCCTGTCACCGCGCAGAGGGACGTATCGGCACCAGCGCTCAAGAAGATGTCATCAAACAGTATGATTATTCTGGTAGCACCGGTATAATTTTGTACATTCATTTTTTCAATTTTCACAAAACTCTGCAGAGAAATTTAAGAAATGTAGTCAAAGCATCTGCAGTTAAATTCTGAGCCCATGGCCTGGCTTCAGAAAGACACTGTGTGCTTAAGCTCACACATGACTTTGTCAGGTTAGATTTAGGGAACTCATTTTGTCAAAACTCCTGTGGGGTTTTGTCTGAATAACTTCAGTTTTCTTTAAATAAAACTTTCCCTCCCCAACAGTTATAGAACCTAGATTTTAAAAAAGATTTTATTTATTTACTTTTAGAGTGACGGGAAGGGAGAGAGATGGAGAGGGAGAGAAACATCAATGTGAGAGAGTAACATTGATCGGTTGCCTCTTGCGTGCCCCCAAACCCATAGCCCAGGCACATGTCTTGACCAGGAATTGAACTGGTGACCTTTCGCTTTGCAGGCCAATGCCCAACCAACCAAGCCACACTGGTCAAGGCATGAAGCATTTATTTAGACACATGGATAGAAAAGAAATCTAGAAACTCCAAAGAAGATGACTCTCAAGCCCACGAGCATTCCGAGGCTGGCCAACCTGAGTTAGGCAGAGAGCAGATCTGGTAACTGGATGTGAGTGTGCCAGGTGCCAGGGATAAAACGGGCACCAGCAGACGTCCCATCCCTTACCTGGGTCTGCGTGCAGGTGCGCACACACACTCCTCTGTGACTTTCACGTGGGGACGATTTATAAAGTCATCCCAAAGACAGTGGCCCTCGAGACAGAGACCAGAAGCCAGAGCAGGGAGCAGGGCAGGACACAGGGATCGGGACTCTGTGCCACTGCTTCTACAAGCCAAGTGCCCAAAACAGAGCTTTGCAGGTGATCCTCTTAGAAGGCAGCCCCACCAGCTGGTTGTGACAGCGACTGACTGGTCACCCCGGCACTGAAACAAGAGAGAAGCAGGAGGGTGCTGCCAGCTTCTACACCAACCCTACCTCCATTTTCAAGCAACTGACACTTCCTGAATCAACAAGTAGAGGTGTTAGGAAAAGTCGACTGAAGGCTTCATTTTTGCATATGTCATGGATGGATCAAGGCATTATTTAAGACACACACACACACACACACACACACAAAGAAATGAAGCAAAATTTAACAGGCAGGTCTTCTTTTATCTCCATTGCGACAGAGAGCTTTTGGGGAACCATAATCCACAAAGGAAATGTGCACCATCCTCCTGAAACCTGGGGAGGGCTGGGAGCGGCCAGCGATGACCACGCAGAGAGCCAATGTGGGTGTGAATGCTCCCGTCTCCCTTTACGGGTCCTTCGCTGTCGTCGTTTTAACTTCAGATGCTCTCTCTCTCCAGTCCCTCCAACGGGAAGACTTCAGCCGCATCTTAGCAAGGAGGAAAAAGTGTTTGTTTTCTTAAACCCTCTAGCATCCTGTGCTTGCCCGTGCTCAGAGGAGGGTATTTGCCTTCTTCTTTTCATCTGAGACTTTGCTTAGGATGTATGCTCACCAGGAGACGAGGTGCAACAGAACCGAACAAAAGGCCTTCACTCCCCCACCCCCTCCACGCCCTGCCTTTCCTCCTGGGCCTGCGAGAGGAAAAATAAACATGGCCGCGCTTCTGTGCAGCTGCCCATCACTCACAATGACTGGACGCCATCCCAATGGTAGTAGCTGAAAATAACGGGTTTGAGAAGCGAGAGCCCACGCAAGAGGGAGAGAGGTGGGCCTGATGAGGAGGCAGGGCAACCCAGCGAGTTACCCCCTGCCTCCCCATCCTCCTCTTTCTCCCAGGATAATAGGGAGCAATGTACCCAGCACTGGTCCTCCCTCTAGGCATGCACGCAGGGCCCCTGCAGCCCTCCAAGCACCTGCCAGTCAACAGGACTTCCATTCGGCCAAGCAGAGGGAATGAAGCCTCCGCCATGGTGGGTTTTTCAGACTTGACCTCCCAGGAACGCACACCCACAGCAGGACAGGAGGCTGTGGGCCTCCTGCAGGGGCCCATCTGGTGGGGGTAACGTGACCCCACGGCCCAGAAACTGGCTCTGTGTGGATACTCGGAGGCCGAGCTAGGATAACAGACACCTTCTGAATGGTGGTCAATTTTTCTTACGGGTTTTTCCGCCCCCAGATTTTATGGGCATCTCAGAAGACAATTCTATCATAGTTTGTGTTCCGATACCTTGATATCTAGCGCCTTGCTGAGTCTGAAGGGATTGTCCCTCCCGGGGTTAGGCAACTCCTGGACACAGAACACAAGCGGCCTGGGAGCAAGCCTCTCACACACAAGCCACTAATCCAGGTCCACACTCCCGCCCCCTCCTTACCGGCTGTCACAGCCGGGCCCCTCTTCCTCTGCGGTAACCACTCGGGGGCAGCCCCTACACCGAGAGTCCACTGAAATCACCCACGCCAGCCCATCCCGCGCCTGCCGACCCTGTTTCCCGTTTCTTCCCGTGGAAACCGTAATAAGGCCCGTGCCCCTGCTGCCCCCTTGCTTCCTGTGAGTCCACAGCGGCTCTGACTCTCCTGCTCCCCTGGTGTGGCCCCTCCTCATGGGCACTGGGAGTAACACACTGTCTCTTCAGAAGCAGTCAGCTCCTGATCTGTACCTGGTTTTATTAACACACTATATTCTAAAATAAACAGCCGCCAAAGAACGTCCCTGGCGACCGCTGCAGCGTTTCCACGGAGCAGAGTTGTCTCGGCGTGTGTTAGGTGTAAAGTCTGGGCCTGCAGACCACCACGCCCGGGAGAAGAAGACCACGCCCCTAACAGGCGGGGCCTAGAGCGCAGCGGGGGCGGGGCCAGCTCACCTGCACGGGTATCAGCTACAGGCACTGGGCGGGGTTCTGGTCTCTGCCATGGGACCACGTGCTATTCTTGGGGTCCAACCCGCTCTCGTTGGCCCTGGGCTCCCAAGCAAAATATTCCAAAAGCTGTGGATTATTTTCAGTAGTAAGAAGTCTTTTCTTATTATTTTCAAATTTATTTATATGGATTTGTTGTTGGGCTTGTTGTTACTGCTTCGGGATTTTTGAGTAAATTTGGGCAGCCCTGTGACGTTTGCCTCGTCATCTTTCAGTTTGAGCTTCAGATTTACAAAACCCGTTCTTTCGAGGCTTCTTTCCTTCTTCTTTCCTTTACTCTTTCTTTACTAACTTTTTTTTTAATTTAAAAACTTTAAAAATAGGAGAAAAGTATAGAAAATCCTAAAGTAGACATATGTGTAACTGCTTCCCTGATGAGCAATTATTGGCCATGTCTGTTTTGTCCTTTTTAAAGAAGTAAAAGAAAGAAAACATTTACAAGTAAAACTACTTCCCTTGTCTCCCACTCCAGACCAGGCACCTTCCTTTCCCTAAAACTCGCGGTGCTTGTCAATTTGATATGTTTTTCTAGACCACTTTTTATGGCTTTACATTGTATATACACAAATCCCTGAACTAGATAAGTATTTGTGATTTAAACTTTGACGTTAATGGTTTCATGGTCTGAGCAGTATTCTGCAACTTGTTTAGTTTTGAAAGGTCTACCTGTCTATGTCATATTGTTCAGAGTTTTTAATGATTGTTTTGTCTTCCAGCGTATGATTCCACATTTATTGAGACAATCCCCCATGGTTCTGCCATGAAAAGTCCATGTTTCTCTCAGCAGACACGCATGTTTCTCCTGGTGTAGTCACAGCCCCAGAGGCCTCTGGGTCTGAAACTGTGCATTTTAACTGTGCACAGATCCTGGCAAATTTCTCTCCAAAGGGGTCATGCTGGCTGTTTCTTTCTCCATGAATTTGCTGCAAGTAGATGTCTATTTGAAGCAGGCTTAGGCCTCCAAAGCTCTTAGAAAAGTCAGAACAGCAGATGGAGTTTGTCCAACTCCAGGCTGTTATTAAATAAGGACATAAAACATTAATAAGTTATTATTACTTCCTTTTATTATGTAAAATTTATGTCAAGATGCAGAGCCCTGTAAGGTCTGATGTTGTTCACCTTTACCTCCCACTTTTCTCCACTCCATCACTGCAGTTTCATTTGCCATCATTTTTGTTTTAAGGGAAAATCCTTACTTTTCCATTCTCTATGTCACATCTAGCGTTTACAGGACACGCCTCTTGCTCTGCACAGCTCTTTGGACATTCACTTCTGGAAGCTTCTGTCAACACCTCATCTTGCTGCATTAGCCACTTAGGGCTCTGAGACATGGCATCTTCCCAGGCTCTCACTGCACAGCTTCCCCTTCCACTGCCCTTTGAGACTTTCTAGTTCATTCTTACCCTTGTGGTTTAGGCAGATTTGAAGGAAACAGTGGGTTTTTTTCCTACTGATCACTCACTCACCACTTACTGAAACAGAGAAAAGAATAAATATACATGGCTGTGTTTTGGTTCAAACATTTTAAAATTTTAACTGTTCTCTTATATAATTTATTTTATTCTTAGGTTGGATTTTTTTTCCATCATAGTGGAAGATTTCAAAATCCATCTGAATCGAACAAAATATATACATTTAAAATAGGGGTTTTTCCCTTAACTTTTTTAACAAATCATAATTTGCCCACATTTTAAGTTTCATTTGTACTTTTTAGTCATTAAATGATCAATAAGGCTCTCAGAAAAGAGAAAGCCCAAGAAAAGAGCAATAGGTTTGAAGTTGTTCAAGTGCCTACAACTTACCATACAGGAAATCCACTAAGCATTCTAACATGTATACTTTCCTCAGCAGGGTCCAATGTATGCTGGAAATGCTGTGGGTATGGTACACCAGGGCCAAGAAAGGGCGGGCATCCCAAAACAGTAGTACTGGTTATTTTAGTTCCTGACCATGTGAGGAAAGAAGTTTAATATTTGGAGTAAATCAGACAATGACATTTTGGGGTATCTATGTCTACATCAATTAGATGCAATCCTAGAAATTATACTGAAAAGTAGATCTTCATAACAAAAGCTAGAAGACTTTGAGCTATAGATCTCTCTTTTAAAAATAGGTTTTTTAAAAAAATATCTTTATAATTGGGATGACCAACTTTCCTGGTTTGCCTGGGACTTAACCTATTCTATTCTATTCTATTCCAGTTATTCTATTTACAAAATTATAAATACAGTTTAGAACTTTAACTGCTGACAAGATTGAGAAAGCTGGACCAGGAGGTGATGGAAGAGAGTATGTAGCTGGTTACGGGGTCACCTGGAGACGCTCAGCCAATGAGTGAGGTCAGCAGTCTGGTTTAAGGCCTAAAGCAAGATCAGAAAGCTGGGGCAGGATCAGTCAAGGAGAAGCGGGAATGAGAATGGAGATCAGACATGAGGCGGGTGTGCCCAGGACGTTGGCAAGAATCCTGGAGGTTAAAGACAGCATCAAACGCGTTCATGTCAATTCTTCTCTTTCTCTTTTCCTTCTTTCTTTCTTCCCTTTCCTATGAACATACTCTCAACCAGCCTGAATGGTTAAACCAGGTGGGCTGACATGGCAAAGAAAGGTAGCTAGGCAATTACACACTAGAGTTAGTTCAATATGGTGCATTATACTGATTCATTCTTGGAGGTTGAGAACTTATTTCCTGCTGTTTCCTATGAGACTCTAATTTTTCAAGATCTCAGACTTACCATGATTGGGGTAGCCAATGACTGGTAATTTCTCACATTTGCCTAATACTTTGAACTCTTCTCAGAGTACCTCTATTTTCTTGTGGTATTGGTTCAATAGTTCCAGGAATTACATACATTATTATTATCATCTCATTTTTGTAGGTGAAGAAAATGAAGGCAGAGATGATAATAAACATTATAAAATCTCAGGGTTGTAAGAGACGAGCCAGCTCACACACTACATTTTCTAATTTCTACTCCTAAATTAGGCTGTGCCCTTGCTGGAGGTACAGAAGAGGTCTTTTTTTTTTTTTAATGTGAAAAAACATGGAGGTTATTTATTTCTATGGGTTCAGACTTTTAAAGTTGCAGAATCATATTGTCAAATAAAATCTTGCATGAGACTTAAATATTTAAAAGTGGAGCACCTCAAACTGGAGGAGGGTGCCTGGAAGTGCCTCCATTCCCTCCTTCTCCTCATGAACGTCTCCCAGCCTCCTTGGAACTCAGTTTGGAAACCACTAATGGGGTCCATTTCATTTATTTTCCAGACAAGAAAACAACCAGAGAGGTCACTGGGATGCACCTCAGGTGACCCAGTTGGTTAAAGAAAGAACTGGAATGGGGCCCTATGGCTCTGAATCCCAAGTCCATTACGAACTACCCATCATCCCCTGAATTTTTCATATTTTTCCATATCTAAGCAAACATCATGAACTGTGTTCTTATAGTTTAAATTCTCTTATTCTCCTGGTTTCCTTTGTTTATATTTTTGCTTTTAAAAAATTTTTGTAGAGCAAAGGTCAAAATTTCAAAACTTACAGAAATTAAAAGGATTTAAGTGAATACTATGCACAAATGTATGCCAATAAATTAGATAACCTAGATGAAGGGGTCCGATTCCTAAAAACACAAAAACTATCAAAATAGAAAATCTATACAGACCACTAACAAATGAAGAGATTAAATCAGCAACAATAACAATAATAATAATCTCCCAACAAAGACAAGTTCAGGACCAGACGGCTTCACCGGTGAATTCTACCAAGTATTTAAAGAACAATTAACAGAAATCCTTCTAGAACTCTTATAAAAAACAACATAGGAAGAAACACTCTTTGGCTCATTCTCTGAGACTAACATGAACCTGATACCAAAACCAGATAAATATTTCATAAAGGAAATTATAGACCGATATCTTTGGGGAATATATAAATGCAAAATTTTCAACCAGATACTAGCAAACCAAATCCAAAAGCATATCAAAAGCATTGTTCATCATGACCAAGAGGGGTTTATCCTGAGAGTGCAAGAGTGGCTCAATCTAGTAAAACCAATTAAAGTAACACATTACATGAAAGGAATGAAGGGAGAAAAGGCAGATGATGCAGAAAAAGCAACTGATAAATCTAGCATCCATGCCTCATAAAAACACTTAGCAACTGAGAAATAGAAGGGAACACTCTCAATATGTTAAAGGACATTTATGAAAACCTACAGCTAACCTCACACTCGATGGTTAAAGACCGAAAGCTTTCTCCCTGAGGTCAGGAACAAGACGAGTTCTAGCTAGCACTATCAAGCAAGAAAAAAAAATAAATGGAATACATCTCTTTCCAAAAATAAATTGGAAAGAAAGAAATGACCGAAAGCTTTCTCCCTGAAGTCAGGAACAAGACGAGTTCTAGCCAGCACTATCAAGCAAGAAAAAAAAATAAATGGAATACATCTCTTTCCAAAAATAAATTGGAAAGAAAGAAATGAAACTATCTCTACTTATAGGTTCTATAATCCAAATGTAGAAATTCTCAAAGAATCCACAAAAAGTGCTGCTGCAGCTAATAAATGAATTCAGCACAGTTTCAGGGCAAAACACCAGCACACAAAAATCAGCTGTGTTTCTGCACCTGCAATGAACAACATGAAAGCTAAGAAAAAATTGTTTTCAATGGGTTCAAAAAGAACAAGATACACAGAAATTTAACCAAGGAGGTGAAAGGCAAACACTGAAAACTACAAAATATTATTAAAATTTAAGAAGACCTAAATAAATGGAAAGACGTCTTGTGTTCATGAAAGACTTAATATTTTTAAAATCACTATTACAGAGTCCATGCAACACTGTCAAAAATCCAACTGCATTTTCCATAGAAATGGAAAAGATGATCCTCAAATTCATATGGAATTGGAAGAGGCTTGGACTAGTCAAAACATTTTTGCAGAAGAAGAACAAAATTGGAGAACTTACTTTTCCTGGTTTCCAAACTTAATACAAAGCTATAGTAATCAAAACAGTGTGGTAATGGCTTAAGGATAGACATCTAGACCAATGAAATAGAATTGAGAGTCTATAAATGAACCCATTTGTCTGTGATCATTTGATTTTCAACAAGGGTGCCCAACTATTCAATAGGGAAATAATAGTCTCTTTAACAAATGATACTTAGACAATTGCTTATCTACATGCAAGAGAATTAATTTGAACTTCTGCTTTAGGCCATACATAAATCTTAACTCAAAATGGATTAATGACCTAAACATAAGAGCTAATACCATAAAACTCTTAGAAGAGAACATAAGGTTAAGTCTTCATGACATTGAATTTGACAATGAATTCTTAAGTATGACACCCAAAGCACAAGCTACAAAAGAAAAACTAGCTAAATTGGTTTAAAATAAAAAAACTTTGTGACATCAAGAAAGTGCAAAGGCAACCTACAAAACAGGAGAAATTATTTGCAGATCACATATCTGATAAGGGTTTAATATTCAGAATGTCTAAAGAACTCCTACAACTCAAGAGCAAAAAGACAACTTAATTTAAAAAAATCAGACAATGGACTCAGCAGACATTTTTCCAAAGAAAACATGCAAATGGCAAATAAGTACCCAGAAAAGATTCTCAATATCATTCGTTGGATCTGCCACTCAAAACTACATTGAGATTACATCACACCAACCAGGATGGCTATAATAACAGATGATAGATTAGATAGATAGACAGACAGACAGACAGATGATAGGAAGAAAGGAAAAGACAGAAAATAAGTGTTGGCAAGGAAGTGGAGCAACTGTAACTCTCACATATTGCCGATGGGAACATAAGCTAGTGGAGCTGCTATGCAAAACCATTTGGTGTATCCTCAAAAAGTTAAACATACAATTAGCATATGACTCCACTATTCCACCCCACAGAATTGAAAACCAGACTGCAAACAAGCACACCTGCACACATGTGCCCGTCAGCATTAGCTGTAATAGCCAAAACGTGGAAACAGCGCCAATCCCCACCAAGGGGTGAATCAAG